>SCLH01000493.1:2574-15372 GCA_004367855.1 Oikopleura vanhoeffeni
AAAAATCAGAAAAAAAAGTTATGAAAATAGTTTTCGACTCGAACTCTGAAGGTTTATTACGCTGAATTTGGAAATTGAAAAAGTACAAAATTATATTAAAATTATTGAGAACAGACTTAAATTTTTTAAATTTAATTTTTTCAAAAATTTAATTATATTTGGTGAATATAAGCTGAAAAAATGAAGTTAAGTTTTTTCCAACAAAAAAATTTTATTCCAGAGTGATATGGAAATTATAAATAAAAAAGTCAAACCTTGGCTATCTGAATCTTTTTTCTGAGTTTAAATATCTTTATTCATTAGCATACAACATGATAATTTCTATTTTTCTGTACCAAAAAAGTACATTTCAAAAATCGGTAAAAAACTATTTTTGAGGATAAAAATAAATGTATTTGAGGATACAAATAAATGTATTTGATCAAGATGTCAAGCCACTAAAAACAGGACAACTCAGTTTTTCGGCCTGCTGTAGGCTTGATTACTCGGCGTGATATAAAATAAATTAAACTTCAGCTAGATTTTGCAGCAGCGTGACAAGACTTTGATCGTCGTATTTTGTCTAGATGGCGTAAAATACAGTTTTTATAATTCTCAATTATTCATCCGACGAAAATCATAATTAAAATCATTAAATTGAAATTTTAAAAATGCCTTATTATATTAAACAATATCTCGATGATTTTGTTGACTACATAGATAATGATACTCAGACTGAGGATCTTAGTGATTCTGAAGATGCAATTGAGGAAATTGAAATGGATGAAAAGGCAATGATTAAAAATGTTAAATTCGTTGAAGAAACTAGAGATTTTATCTAATTCTATCAAAAAATTAAACTTATTTCCTTCAAAATATAANATAAAATAAATCAAGCTTCAGCTAGATTTTGCAGCAGCTTGACAAGACTTTGATCGTCGTATTTTGTCTAGATGGCGTAAAATACAATTTTTATAAATCTCAATTATTCATCCGACGGAAATCATAATTAAAAAACATTAAATAGAAATTTTAAAAATGCCTTATTATAAATTATAATTTATAATGAACAAGATCTCGAATATTTTGTTGACTACTTAGATAATGATACACAGACTGAGGATTTTAGTGATTCTGAAGACCAAATTGATGAAAAGGCAATGATTAAAAATGTTAAATTCGTTTTAGAAACTAGAGATTCTATCTAATTCTATCAAAAAATTAAACTTATTTCCTTCATTATGACGTTTTTTTGGATTAAATCACAATGACAACTTTGTCATTTCTCACACAATGACCTGTTTTTTCAAAGTCATTTCTCACACAATGACTTTTTTTTCAAGACACATTTCTCACACAATGTCATTTTTTTTTAAATTTAAAATGACTTTTTTTTCAAAAATAAATGACTTTTTTTTCNAGTTCCCTCTGATTTTATCTAAAAATTTTGATTCATGATTATGATTAATAAAAGAATTTCGGAAGGTGGCTCGTCTAATCAAAAAAAAATTCCTCTCCCGTGTGAAATCAGGAATTATCTTGCTATGGTTAAAAAAGGTTCAAAGCCTCAAAATCTACTTTATTGTTTGATCGATTGAAATATGAGGTATAAAGCTTGAAGTGAGTGTGATTTCACTGGCCAATTAGCGGCGAAGGCACTGAAACTCGACAACTCACTTTGTTTAGGCCCAATTATATTATACGGTTAAAATTTCTTGGCTCTAATTAAGCCGGCCGTACGTGCGTGTTGATGTAGACCAGAAAAGATTTATTTAAATTGACGACACCTTGCATTTTTGTAATTTTATGTCTTGTGTCTTCAAAATTTCGATTTATTTTTTTTAATATCCTTTTCCGCGGGACTCCATCTCAAAAAAGCTTTCCTATCTCTTTGGCGGTGTTTCGATCCCACTGATGTTGTCTAAGTGATTGTCTTAGTGATTGCTGGGAGTTTCACATCGATAAATTTGCGGTTCCATTATCAAGACCCTTGCCCTACCAATGCATATTCAAGTATCCTTAGGCAACATTAGTGGGACTTCGCACAACGCGCTTATAGAGGATGTAGCGTTTTTGAGATGGAGTTCCGTTCCGGAAAGGTTTAGGTGAGTTACACTTGATTTTTATACGAATACTTTTGACTCCTCAAAACAGTGCTTTCCTGGCATGTACAGTATGTGCTTTTTTGAGGGGAACAAAAAGTCTCAGTGTCCGGTGAGATCGTCTATAATTTGGGGGAATCTCCGCTCATTGTTTCATTTTTGTTCCACGAAAACAAATTTAGTTTTCGAAGATTGAAAATTTTATTTTATTCCTGACGAAAACATGAACCTAAAGCAATGGGATCTGGAGGCGCTAGATTGCATTTTTTTTTATTTTCGATTTTCAGCGTTTTAATATTTTTCAAAGGTCGCTATGTACTAGATTTTGCTTGTTTTCAAATAGAAGCAGTAAGTATTTAGGCTTTTATAACTTTATTTTAAAAATTAGGTTCATTGTCGTATCGTCTTTGGGAGGGTCGTGCTTTCCGTACCCAAATTGGCCATATCGGTGATTTTTTGTCTCACTTACATTTGCTTAGGTATAATGGCAAAAAGGATAATGCAGACCATTGGTTACGGAAGCACGGGCGTGGTTAGCGTACCAAATGGGTACACTGGACACGACTCGTCTTTGACAGAGAAATATTTCATTGAAATTCATCATTCTAGTTTATTACTCGTGATGTTTTTCAATGGCATGCTACATATTTGAAGTGGGCAAATACTGTACAAACATACAGTATTTATTTAAACTCTGAATGGAAAGAGTTACAACTTCTAGCGGTTCTTCCTTCGAAAGTTTTGGACAGCTTTATTGGACATTCTGTCGTTTCTTTGGCGGTACCTGCTATAAAAATGATTTATGTATTTATAGTTATCATGGGATTGTGCACCGTGTTGCTCGGTTGCTCTGAATTAACGATCTGTATTTTCCTCTTGGCAACTTCAGCACAGAATCTTTTCGGCGCACTGAAATCGCTGGTGCTATCCTTTTCGACACTTTTGTGCATATGCAAGAGTCTCTTATTTTAAGCAGAATTGGACATTACAGTACAAAATCTTCCTTTTTGTTTTCGGTCTTTTCTTCAAGTTCAGAGTTGAGCAAAAACGTTGACCGAGCGGAATTTGGCTATTTTTGGGCTTCAGTCGGTGAATTATGTTTTCAGGATTTTTCGGAAATTCCATTTTTGTTCTTAATTGTTTGCTTAATTACCAGTATAACGGTGTGTTTTTCTAAGTAACAACTAGTATCACGAGATTGAAGACAACATCAACAAATTTCGTTCATCCATATATATATATGCATTTCTCGAAATGACGGCCTGTCACAAGTAAAACATATTTTTGGTGTTGTCAAAAAAAATGATTTCCCAAAAGTGCACGTTATCAACCTACGCATGTGCTGTTTATTACATTGAATTTGATTTTGATTTGCCTTATATGCGTAGGTTGTGATTTTACGCTCTCTCAATGGCACCTGCGTTGGAGACGATGTTTAAATAGGAATTCAAAAGTCAAGAATCGGTTCAACTGTGTTAAACCCTATCTTGGGGTAAAGAATTTTTTTCTGGTCATTTTAGGACTAAGGGGATTTTTTTTGTTTATGAACATTTTCAAAAAAATTCGATTTTTTCGGCTCAATTCGATGATTTTACAGGGCTGTATGAAGGCCAGTTCTAGCGGCCTCCGTGATGAAGCGTTAACCGGGGTAATATTTTTTAGACGGTGAAAATTAGCGTTTTTTTAGAACCTTATTTTTGGCTAGGCTGGCGGCCACGTGGTCGACCTCAAATGGACCGGTCAAAGTTCAAGGTCAATCTTCAAGTTCTCGTAGAGACTTGGAAGTCCCCAAAGAACAGGGGTTCGACTTTCTAATGACGTTCTAGGCACTATGGTCCATGGATTACTGAAAGGTCTTACGATGAACTTGGATTGACTTGGGTTGAACCCTGTTTGCCTCTGTTAGCGACCTTCGTCCGCTCACTTGACCTTAGTTGCTATTACGTTCATTGAACGTCGACCCCTTCCGGTTTTTCTTTTGCGAGTATTTTCAAGTTATCTCTACGACCTGAACTGAGATGGACTTGACTTTGGTACCGGGCATTGGAGAGGTGTGCACGCAAGTGGTCGCAGCCCTGCCAAAACAACGGTTTCCTAACCGCTTTTATTTCATTCCTGCTAAAAGCTTAACCGGGTTTCTCTTTCATCCGGAGGCGTAGAACTGGCTTCATGCAACCTGTAATCTCGAATTTGAGCCGGAAATCGATTTTTTTTTTTGAAATTGGTTGGCATAAGCAAAAAAATCCTTTGTTTCTTTAAAATGACCAAAAAATTCTTACAGATAGCTTTATCACATGAAACCTCGATTTTTAGACTTTTGAAATATCGCTCTATTTCAATCTGTCTGGGAATTTTCGATATATTCGCACAAACAAAGACATGATTTCCAGGGTTCACAGAGAAACACATTCGGAAATTTATTTTTTAAGATGAATTTTCATTGATTGTTTCAAAATAAATTGTCTTTACATCAGATAATATATTATTTCCTCGTGACTTGGTTGATTCGTTATTCCATGTTATTTTCACAGCAAGGTTTAATTTACTTAATTCGTGATAGGTTTAATTTTGTTCCTTCAGAAACGTCATCAATGTTTAAAATGGTATTTTCTTATAACTAGCAAAAATGAATATTGATACAAGATCGGTATATCTGAATTTTTAGTACTAAATTAGTTTTTGGCCTTGATTCGGCGCTTGTTTCGTTGTTCAAAATATTCTTTAGTGTTCAAAAAAGACGATGCATATTTGTTTGGAATTTGGACCACCACCTTGTGATTTCCAAGACCACCGAAATTTTTTTCGGCAATTTTTCTTCCAATCGAAGTGGATCTTGAATGAGAAGCTATCTCTAAGGCGTGGGTTCGAATCCCACTGGTGTTGTCTTGTGGTGATTAGTTGCGGGTATTATAATAGACAAGGGTGCTGATTATTTGGAAGCGCCTGAAGTTGATTCGGTGCGTTTTCAGTGTTCAACTCTTCATCACTTGGCCCCAGTGGGTTCGAACTCGCGCTGATAGGGATTAGCCTCATGTTCTAAGTCTATTGGGAAGGCATATATATGTTAGATCGCATGAGTTGCTTTTTTTTTAAGCGTAACTTCTCGACATCCGACATCTTACGGAGTTTTTGCACGAAAAGATGTCTTCATCGATCGATTTTCAGTGCGAAGTCTCTTTGGTTCTGACCTTCCTAGCTATACGACCGTTGTTCTATTCAGGTAGCTGGTTTCTGCTCTAGTTTTTCAGAAAATTTTAACTACTCTGTATCCTATTCTCTCGTTTTGATCCGTCTAGGACATCTTTCAAAAAAATTTAAGTTGGAACTTCACCTCTTCTAGGTAGTTTTGCCTTTCAAAGTCATCCTTCTCCATTTCTGACATGCTTTAACAATCGGTGGAGCCGTTCACTTCTTTGTAGTCGATGAAGTTATTTCTTCCTGCCAGCCTCCTTTATCATCAATTTGCCAAGGTCAAGGCGCGCTTGGCCGTAGCCATTCGTTTTTGTTTTAGCGCCCTGCTGTGCCAGTCTATCCTCCATTCCTAACGGATAATCAGAGACTTTCGGCGACTATCGCGTCGGCGGGGGTTCGACGATAATCTGCTCGGCTTGGGGACGGGGGCTTGTTCTTTTTTGGGATTGAATTGCGATCGTGAAGTTTTTATCGGAAATATTTTTTTGCTTTTGGGAGATTTTTGGCTGATTTTGTAAGGATATGCGTACTCTGACTATATGTGATTTGCTGGTCTGGTGGTCACATATTTTATAATAGTCAGTCTTTCAAACTAAAGTATATGCCGTTACCTTCCTATGTCGGTCCAGGACAGAAATTTTTTATTCCGTTAGCTGTATTTTAATGTATTCGATTAACAACATTTTTTTAATCTTATTTTCTGGCCAAATGACGGTTGGCCTTTCAGATTGTGAGACGAAGAGACCGTTGTGGGTATAGTTTCGAGGCGTGTGATTCCGTTATGTTGTTCTTTTTGAACGTTTCTTGGTTTTCACCAGGAAAAAATTCGAAGACGCTGGGACCATGTATTTATTTACACATTAAATTAATGTATAATTATTTTTAAGTTCTCGAACCATCTTCTGGAATAAATGTGGTTTTTCATTGGTTTTTTTTTTCACGCGTTTTCTGTTTTGGTCCCTGTCTTTGGCGATGCCGGCCAAAGTTGAGGATATTTTGATGATCGTCAGCATCTTGCCATCAGGCACTTACAATAGTTTTTCAAGCTAAAGATGATGATAAAAATTCTCTGTTTTATCATATCGGAAAATAATACCTACTCGTTTGTTATTTTTTGCATCCATGTTTTTTCGGATTTCCGCCTTGGAAGCCTATCTCCACTAAACTTATTTCTAGATAAGGTAAGTTGTATCTCGTGGGTGTGATCAATCAAGATGGCACTATCTTTGATTGGATCTCCACCCAATGCGGTCGGGCGCCAATTCGATATTGCTAAATTTGTCGAATGTGCAGTCGGCTGATTTGTGACATTTGTATGCTAAGGCGTATGCGTTTACCTCAACCAATTCATCTCGCGCCATTGATATTCATTTGATAGTCTTACCGACCTCAACGGGGTGGAAATCCTTTTATATTTAATAAGTAATTTTAAAAAATCACTTTCAATGGCCATTATCCGAATAGGGCCCAATTTCTTTATATTTAAAAAGATTTATTTCGATTTGGTTAGAATTTTTTCAAACAGAAAGGAGCCTTTATTCTATTGACTTAATTTATAGTCCTTATAGATCTTGTATAAGGGTTTATCACAGGCGCCTGATTCGAGTTTCATCTGTCTATTATTCCTGCCCGATATCATGGGTAATACTACCACGTTTACTATTAACGTTTTGAATTAAGCTTCCACAAAGTATGCTATTTTTTCTATTTGTTGGTCAAAGTCTTCCACTTATAAATGCCGGGTTGTGGAGCATTTCATTTTGGTAACGGTGCAGTCAACTTTAAATCCTGTGTAAACCGAGCAATTTTGGTTAAAATGGTTCATCATAGACGATGCCAGCGTAATATCGCCTTTCCTTTAACGATTTTTATCTACCTTTTGCACTCATAGAAAAAATTTATTTTCAGGGATTTTGGGTATAGGGTAGCTGTCCACCATTAATTTCGACATATAGATTTAATGGGTGGAAATGTTCCGAAACTTCGGGGTGGGGTTGTATCAATTATTGGCAACTGAAAAAAAAAATTGAAAAATTTTTTTTTCGTGTCCACGTGTCAAAATATAGCGATTTTTCGGTTTTTCAGCATATTTACTTAATATAAAGATGCCAATCGGTAGTATTTTGAATAGCCGGTCAAAAGCGTCCAGCTTGTATATTGATAAACCCTTTTAGAAATAAAATTAAGAGATAGAAAAATTATGCATTTTTGGCTCCAGCTCGATTTTTGCGCGACAACAAAAACGTACAAGTGAGAAAAAGGTGTGGAGCAGGGCCGTTAATCCGAACAAAATTGTGTTTCATTTCAAGTACGCGTTGGTGAACTTAGGTGTGCGGTGGCCGAGTACCAGGTTTTCGGCGTTGTAACTGATATATCCGATTGTGTCCTATTACACTTTTTTGTGAATTTTCGAATTTTCTTTCTGGTGGTTATATTTTTGTGTTGATAGAGGGAAATAAGAAATGTTGTCTGAAAATTTTTGCAGACTTTTCAGCAAGTGTTTAAAAATGGAAAGGGGAAATTTTCGGAATGAAGAAAAAGAATTGTGTCGAAAAAAAATTGGCGATGATGTTTGTTTTTGGCAGTTTTTTCAGAGTCCAGCTGAACGTCTGTCAAAAGTAGTTTCATCAAATTTTTGTCCAGTCGTAGATAATGCGATCTGGTGAAGAAATTCCGACAATTCTCACCCAATTCGAACTTCCTTTCGTTTGCGGTGTAATCTAACCTCACTGGTAGCTCCTGTACTATTTATCTCTAGAGGTGGAGGTCATGCTTTGAGGTTAGATAAAAAGTTGGCTTCTGGGATATGTTTTGCAGTCTGGTGTTCAGAAAATTACTAAGTAGTTCGAAGGTTTGCGGACAGAGTGGGATGTAGGAATTGGTGAATATTGTTCGCGATTTATTGTGTTGACCGAATGTAGAACCGGTGCACTATGTGATGGGCCGAGCTATAAAGGGGCATTGGTTATGTTTTACAATTTGTTGAAATGACGCGCCGCAACTCGGCCGTCAGGGCGCCTATGAAATGGGATTTCTGTTTTTAATTTCAAATTTGGCCGGTGAACAATCGAGCCCGAATCGGCCGGGAGGGCGATAAAGAAGATGAGTTTAATGGGTTTTTATTTAAATTTTGATGAAATAGCGCATCGCGCGAGGAGGGGCCCGATTAAAGCGGGGGTTAATGTTGTTGAGTTTAAATTTGTTGAATAAAAGGCCCGAGAATCGGCTCGACGGCCGAAGGAATTTTCTGATTTTTGATTGTATTGGTCTTGTGTGAACTGGCGGCTCTCATCGCGAGCGCCAATAAGGGGGAGGTTTAATGTTTTTAATGTTTTTTTGTTTGATTGAGGGCCGCAATGTCGGGGCTCGGAGTTTTCAGAATTTTGTTTCGAAGTTCTGGGTAGTTTTGAATAAAAGTTGTAGCGATTAAGTGTAATTCTGAACAACGCTGGAGCGCAAGTGGATAGGAAGCTTTAATGTTGGGCAAGATTTCTATTTTGTATAATGAAATTTAATTTATGAACATTTGATATTTTTTCTAACATTTGAAACTTTGTGTTTTTAAACCGCATGTATTTGAAATTTTTTTTAAACTCTGGGCTCGGCTTCTTCGAGATTTAAGATGGGATTGGAGCGCAAAAAATTAACAGCCCTAAAGAAGGCTGGGGGTAAGAATTTGTGAGGAATTAGAGAAGTGTTAGGGAGGAGAAGATTGTCATTTTTTGAAACAGCCGATGCTGTTGACGAAAATTTATTTGTTTGCGAATTATGTCGAGAGAAAGTGTTTTTCGATAGTTTTTGTTGGTTCATGTTTGTTGTAATGAAAGTTGGAGCATTCTCAGCTTTTGGTTAATTTAGGAGAGAAATTGCACAACTTTAGAAAGCCCTATTTCGAACGGAAACTCTTATGAAGCTGTTTTGCGGGCAGCGGAGAGAACGTTTACTGGATTCTTGGAGAGGAGCACTGTATCATTTTCTAGAAATATTGTTGGGTTCTTTTTCCAAGAGTGTAGGATTACTTTTCTGCGGCCTTGTCGGCTGATGTGGGGGGGCTCGGTCCTTCGGTGATTGTGGGCTTATGTCTAGAGAGTCCAAATTGTGTGTCGTTGGTTGGGCCGGGATGGTCGGAGGCTCCCTTTTTTAAGATAGTAATGTTCAAACACGAAACTGTTCCGCGTCCGTTTTTCGCAAAGATGAACTTAGAATGTGTACACATTTATCCCCTCTCTATCGGCTTCGGCGATTTGGGCTCTAGTTTTTCAGAGCAGATTGGATGAGTTTGTAATAGATTGTGCCCTTTCCTAGCTGGTCGCGTCCGGCCGATTGGGGCTCTAGTTTCAGCCAGAGCTTAAATTTAAACATTATCTTCCTTCTGGTATCGGCTTCGGCCGATTTTGGGGCTCTTTTCAACACAATTATAAGATTTAAAACATATTGTCCGCCTTCTATCGGCTGTCGGCCGCTTTGGGTCATTTTTCAGCAATTAATTAAACTGAAATCGTCCTTCTCTCTTGCGGCCTGTGCCGGACGGATTTGGGTCTTTTGGTTCAACCAAATTTAATCAAAAACATAAATCCCCTTTTATTCGGGCCTCGGCCGATTGGGTGGGCTTTAGTTTTTTAACAAATTTATAGGTTCTTGAACGATTAAATCCTCTTCTATATCGGCCGTGCGGTTTTCCAGAGGATGTTTTGTTTGGTATTTTCTGGCATAAATTTTTTCAAAATGTGGCCGAGGGGATGGATCATGACGGGGTTTCTCGTTTGTTTTAGCTTTTCAATTATGTTCTGTTATGAGTTTTAGTTTGTTTTCAGATAGTCCTGTGAGTCTTTGAGATTTGGTATGGCACAGACAGGTATGTGCGGTTTGAAATTTTTTGCGTGGCGTTTCGCCTGAATTGTAGAATGCAAAATTTCGAAATTTGTACTTCTTTTTTGAAAATTGGTGCGACCATTTCGTAAAATTTTTTTCTGTTATAAGATAGACCGCGCGCAAAAGTTGTCGTTGAATATTAGTTTTCTAGTCAAATTTTTGCACTCACTTAAAAGGAATTTTGAATCATGACCTTCAAAATTTTTTTCACATATTCCGCCGCTTCCCGCGCACGAGACAATTTCCTTTGTGATCGAGCTCGAACGATCTTTTCGTTGAAACCATAAATTGTCTCATCTATCCTGACCTAGCTGCTGGGACGCAGTAGAAGCTCCCTCTTTTTTTGTGACCGATGAATCTATGCTGATTTATTCGAGGTAACATCGACTCCTGGAAATATTGATTTTCGGAAAAATTCAACCACTAGCTCGCTATAATTGGACAGCCTCAGTTATGTTACAATTTAACCTAGGGTGGTCGGTTTTGGCACAATCGATTGGTGGACATGCTGTAGGATGTAGTCAGGGAACGATTAATTACAAAGTATGAAGATTGGTTCGGGGTCTTTGGCAAATTGTGTGTTTGCTAGTTATGTATCTGGTCAGCCTGAGTTTTTGCGCTTCACCGCATCTTTTGTGTTCTGCAATGATAACATATCAGGATTACCCAGTTTATTCTGTATATTGCCATCAACGGTGCGAGATTTTTGGCCGGACGAACAAAAATTGCGTATTTACGAGAAGTTAGGTGGGTATTTTTTTCTGTAATATTTTGGATAACGGGTTAACCCGTGCCAATACTGATTTAACTCCACAGATGAAGCTGACCCTTAAATCCGTTATAATTCAATTTTTGAGATTTTTGAAATCGACGTGTTGCTCATAAGCCATGAGTTTTTATGCAGTTTATGTTACCTGAGTTTTTATTTATATTTGTTTCTGATTATTTTGATTTTATAACATATTAAAAAATGTAACAGGTTATGTTGCCGAATGTTTTTTCACCCAGCGGAGAATGGCAGATTTGTATGTTGTTAAGCTCGTTGTCTATCTAGTTTGCCAGAACTTCGTTGCACTTTTTTTTTTCCGAGCTGGTAAAGTTGGTTTTTGTAAAATGGCCATTCATGTGTTAACAGCGTATATTCTGGAAAAAAAACACTGACTGATTTACTCATCCGATGGCGATTGTAAATAAGGAATTTCAAAGTCGGGAGGGTATTCGATGTTTTGACCCATCTTGTCGAGAAATTTTTCTCGGTCATTTTAGATCGGTAGGATTTTGTGTTGATGAACGTTGTCGAAAAAATCGATTTTTGTTCGTTCAATATTTTCGATGATTACAGGCGATGTTTCAAAACCCGATATTGAGCAGCGGGCGTACGTGAAGAGCTGAGACGCTATCCTAGTCTAGAGTCCTGACGGTTAGAGTAGACCACGAAAAATTCTTCTACAAGGATGGGGTTCAACAACCGATCGGGATACCACGATTTTTGACTTTTGAAATTCCTTATTTCAAATCGTCCATACGACTAAAACGTTTTCTTTGGTCCATTTTTCTTCCGAAAGGATATGAAATATGTACAATGTACATAATGTAAAAATGAATTAATAGCAATCTATTTTTGTTAAAAGTGAACGTTACAGTAGTTGTAGACCCTTCAGAGACTGCTTATCACTTATGAGGATTCTCTCATCACCAATAAATGATAAATTTTTTAATCCATTCCACATGAGAAAAAATGTATTTTGTATCCCAAGAAAAAAAGCTACTAGAATTTGTACTAGAATTTCTCCACCAACTAATTTCGTATTTGGATTTGGCCCCTTATTTGACAGATCGTGACTATTTGAAATATACGAACAACTCGGGATATTTGCAGCCGATCAAAAACCTGAATTTCGGAATCAGCCGATGATCTCAGCTTAAATTAAAGCGGCCACTTAATCATATTCTCGCATTGGGCATCATTCAAATAGTCATGATGTGTCAGCCTAGGGCCCTTAATCCATTAAACTTTCCGAAGGTATACATTATCAATAAAATTCGTGACTGCTTTTAGCGAGATTATTAAGGAGGTTGTATAGGCAGTCCATATGTATCTTCTGAACTCCATATATATCTTTTGAACTCGTAGTACTGTCAACTTAATTTCACGATTGTTGATCTCAGCGTGGCCTGTTCAGTTATATATGACCTTAAACAATTGTAAAAAAAATTCAAAAATTTTCAAAAAAATATTGAAATTTTTTTAAGTGTCTAAAATCAGAAAATGTTTTTTGCTCTTGCCAGATAACGGTTCATAATTTGGCCATAATTTATGATCCCGTTTACAGAAACATGATAGTTGTGAATCGTTTGATACTATTGAAAATTTGATACGATAACTTTGAGCTCAAAAAATAATTTTGAAACTGTGATCTTGGGAGTTATGGCCAGAAATTCAAAATTTGGACGATACAATTTTTATCTAAATTGCGTCGTAAATGTTTTATTTGTATAAAAATGAATTCGTAAAAAAACGAAAAAAAAATTCGGCTTTTAGTGGCATAAATGGCCAAAAACGACACTTTTCGTTATTTTTGAAGAATGTTGAGGGTGGAAATCAAAAAAACAACAATACAAGTTTTTTTGGGAAAACATTTTTTCGTCAAAA
>SCLH01000493.1:16282-29395 GCA_004367855.1 Oikopleura vanhoeffeni
TGAAAAAAATATTTTGACGAAAAAATGTTTTCCCGTTTTTTTGTTATCAAAATATACATTCTCTGTGAAAAAATCAAATTCTTTTGAAATAAGGTAAAAAAATAATAAAAATTTTTATTTTTTTTTGCTCGTGGTCAGCTTAATTTACCGGTTGGTCAAACATGCTATGGAGAAAGTTAGAAAAAAATGTCTTCCAGAGATTACGAACTACCGTTCCTGGAATTTTTATAAGATTGCTATGAAGGATTAAAAAGATGAGCTCTTGAAAAAGCCTTTCCAGCCTATACAACCCCCTTAACAATATTTAAGAGAAAAAAGGGTGGAGCAGATTTGTCCTTTGAGCGTTCGAATAAGATATCTCAAAGATTCTCATTTTCCTATTTTATGTTCTACATAGTAAAAAAGTTAAAATAGTTACCTCGGGATTATTTTAGATAGAAATAACCTATTTATATATTTCCAGCGGCTGCATGCCATAATTTTAACTTTATTGGGCGGATTTGATGATAAATTAAAAGTTGGTGAGATAACTTATCTCAGATAAGACATAATAACAACCACCCGGTAGCTAGTGCTTAGACTAGGACGTAGTCACTAGGGTGAGAAATGCGAATGACTTCTTCTATGGATTTTTTTGGCTATGTCGCCATCAGAAAACTCAAATGATGCACCTGACTTAGGAGATTGATTAAATGCTTTAAAAAATTTCACTCGATTTTGGCACCTGTCCACTACTTTTTTATACAATACTTTTTGGAAAAACTTAGGAAAACTTTTAATAATCATTTTATAAATTAAGGTCGTTAAAAGGTGATGATCACTAAAAAAGTGAAAAACTGAGGTTTTTATTAATGAATTCCTTAAAAAACTACACATATATTATTATCAAATAGTTTGGATTCTCGTTAGGAATTATTCCAACAAAAATTTAACTCCATCAGTTTTGAACATGCACTTTACACTCGAATCATCAACAGCAAAAAACGTCCGCTGAAGAAAAACTCAGCTCTAGAAAAGTCAAAAACATATTTATAACCTTTGTTGAGGGCCTCAATCGAGATCCCTGACCTCCCTAAATTTCCATGTTACAAATTTCAAACACATATAATTATTGTATTTTTTATGTCGAAAAACCGAACTGTAATTTTATGGAAATCACGAAATATTTATATTTACGAGATGATAAATTTTCTAAACGATAAAATAGTATTTTTCTGACCGAGAAAAATACCACCAGTCTTCTTCTGATGTCCCATATTTTACTATAAAACATCTTATAAAATTTGGAACATTTTTTTCTTGAGCCAGATTTAGCAACCACCATCCTCTTAAAAAATCCAAAGGCAATTTTTTTTTATATTGATTTCAGAAAAAAAAGGCATTTTAAGGGGTCAAAAGGGATTATGTTCATTTTAAGGGGACGCATTTCAAGGAGTCAGGGACTGTTTTATTAATTTCAAACTGTTTTCCTAGGAGTACTGTAAAAAGCATTTGTAAGTTGATTTCATCGACCGTGAAGTCAAAATTCATTCTCTTGAAAATTCTCTTAAAATCGTGATTTCTCAAAATGATAAATCCTGCTTCTCTAAATTGCATGAATCAAAAATGTTCCTTTTGGACTTGGGCTCTTTTCTTTTGCTAGAAATGACCCGCTTCTTTAATGCAGTGTTTCTTTGAAAACGTGTTTACTGTCAGGTGTCCCCAAGTTCGTCCCAAAAATAAAAAAAAGTATTATCCCTACTCTAAATTTGCGTTAATTTGAATGTGGTTCAAAAATGCGGAATCAGCGGACCTGAAGCAAAATTTATTATCTACTAATCATAACCAACTATAAGTACTTTCGTCTAACTAATCTCTCACATACACGACAAACTAATAATTCAGGCAATTTTTATGTAATTACACTTCCTGCCAAACATGAGGTGCATTTTATTTGATCAGTGACAATATTTATTTTTTTATTTTTTTGAAAAAAATTTGACTTTATAATTTGTTGGTTTTGAGATATATTAAATTGCATTTCTTTTTTTAGTAAAACTAAATATTGATAAGCTTTCGATTTATTACAATCATTTTCAAATTATAGATTTGAAAATGATTGTAATAAATAGAAAGCTTATCAATATTCAGTTTTACTAAAAAAGAAATGAAATTTGACTTTTTTTTCAAAATTAAGATTTTTTTTCAAAAATTTGACGTTTTTTAAATTTAGACTTTTTTATGAAAGAATTATTTGTGAGAATTTTTCGACAATTTGAAAATTTTGAATAGGATAAAAAGTTAAATGTTCCAGTTTTGTTAAAAATAATTTTTCTCGATTTTTGACGGATTATTATGCCCATCAATAAAAAAATACTTTTTTTTCTGAGCTTTTTTCTTTTGAAACCGGATAATTTTGTTTGAAATTCGGAATAAGAAAGTTTTTTGGAAAAGCAAAGTTATAAATTCCTAGAGATCATTAATTAATGAAAATTATTTCACCTAATTTCTGTTTGATGTTGATTGTATAATTATCATCTGAAAATGAGTTTTTTTCTATCGACGAGTACTAATATCCAATTAGTCAAAGTTTTCAAATTTATTATCTAAATTTTCTTGGCGAATTTGTCTTTTTTTTTTAATTTATTCGACTACACTACTAATCTGTTTTTTGAGACATAGTTTTCGATTGAACCTGACTTATGATTTGGCTTGAGATTCCCACTGATTGGTTGATTCGCCTACACTTTTTGTTCGTAAACGACGATCTCCGAGATTTCAGATATTATTAATATCATATTATAAAAAATATTCATTCANAATTACAGTAAAAATTTTCCAAAAAAAAACGCACAAACGTCATTTTGTTTCAAGTTTTATTGATAACTTATAACTTGATCTTGTCATTAATGTTTAAGCTCGTAAAATGCGAGTTTAATGGTGAATGCGTTCATACTTGCCGGAAATCGAGTCTACGACGTTAATGAAAATTATTTCACCTTAATGTTTCTGTTTGATGTTGAATTCGTATATATTCATCTGAAAATAGTGTTTTTCTATCGAACGAGTACTAATATACAATTTAGGTCAAAGTTTCAAATTTATATTCTAAATTTTCTCTGGGAATTTTTCTTTTTTTTAATCTTATTTCGAAAAACTAACACTACTAATCTTTTTGGACAGTAGTTTTTCGAGATTGAACCTGACTCTTATGAATTTGGGCTTGAGATTCCTCTGATTGGTTTGATTCGCCTACACTTTTTGTTCGTAAACGACGGTCTCGAGATTTCAGATATTATTAATATCATATTATAAAAAATATTCATTCAGGAAATGTAATTTGAATTCATGTCACTTATTTCTATAATTTAAATTGAATAGTCAAAAATTGAAAATCGGAGCTGAACAGAAAGTTACTTTCTTACTTGGCTCTTGATGAAAAAACTTTTTACTGCCTTAATTCGACCTGTATTTATGTAATTATTTCGAATGCCTTATTTTTTTTGTTCAGATTTTTTTTCAATCATTTGTGTCAAATCAAGAAAACACTCTTCAAAATGGCCACTTTAACTGTTTCGGCGAAGGTTGACCTTCCCTAATCCATTTTTATATGCTATTGAAAAATCATATGACAGGACCCATTCCACATGCGTTTGTGATTTTTGGTCAAAAAATAATGGAATAAAAATTTTGAAAATTCCCATTTTCTTGTTCAATTTTCAAACTTATTTTCCTGAAATTACAGCTTTGAAAATATTGAGAATGCAAGCTCTACATTATTGAAATATGTCCTCGTTTTGTTTCTTGCCCTTTGTTTTATACTCTGAATCATCATAATTTTTGCAACGAAACTACGGTTTGGGAGAAATCTATCGAAGCCCTCTTTTATCCAGAATTAAATATTTTCTATTTCACCTCCAACTTGCCAAATTGGTAAGCCGACCCATCCACCGTTTAAAATTTATTTCGTTAAACTCATGAAAAAAATAGTAGCAAAAAATTGAAAAAGTGCAAATCTGTCAAAATGCACCGACCCCCTTAAGTTTGTGGAAAGCAGTCAACATTGCAACAGCCATCAAAAATTGAAGATTGAAAACTGGTTATTAATAACTGGTTATTAATAACTGGTGCAAAACCAGTGTTATTGAATTTTCAAATTGCTTGCATATTACATCGAATTTAAATTTTTATACCAAAACATTTTTCTCAGAATTAAAAAAAAGCTATAAGAATATAGATTTTGATCGATTTTTTCACGACTTAAATAGAAAAATTTTCAGCTTGAGATAAAAAAAATTCAGTTTTTTTGATAATTTTTAGCAAAGATTCTGATTGGTTCTCGCAAAAAATGCAGATTAGTGGGATAATTTTACACATATTAACCGCTCTCCTCTTATATTCCCCAGAAAAACTTTATAAGGACTTTGTCGACTGCTTGTTCTTTCAAAATTCTTGTTTGACCTATGCTACAATTATATTATTTAAAATTATAGTTTATTTCTAGATAGACCTTGGACGGCCTACTACATTAATCAAATACTGTATTAATCAAATACGACATTCGTGCGATGAAAATTCAATATGTAAACGCGTGGCCAGGACGCATGTGTTAATTTTCCGTGAACTTTGTGTTCCTAAAAATATTATGAAATTTTTCAGCTATCTTCCGAGAATATCGATAACGATCCTTATGTGCATTTTTTAGGGAGGGTCTCTTACTTTTGGTCAATAATTACTTGATCTATTCGTCTCATTCCCAGAATTCGAAAAATCACTCCATAAAAAAAAATTTCAGAAAGAAGAAAAAAATATAAATTTTNAAATTTCGATTTCTTTCTATTTTTTTAAATTTAAAACTTAAAAAAGAGTCGTTTTATGCACTGGGGGTCGTGGGGGCACTGAGGGTCGTATTCGATATACTATATCTATATATGGGCCTGGATATTAACAAAAGTGTGAACAAGGGATAAATATACATGTATATTTATACTTAAAAAATCTGATAAGTTTTGCTGCCTAGCTTGGCTGGCCTGGCTCTGAGCAAAATCTAATCATAGTTCCATAAGGAGATATTAGACCAGCTTAAGTTTTTATATTCTATGACGAATACTTGGCAGTTAAAGTGAACGCGAACAAACGCTTAAAATTAATAAGGAAAACTAGAAAACAGCTAGAAAAGTATATCCCTTAAGGACTTAGTCTTTAGTGAACAACAAAACGGGGTTTTTTAACAAAATCGATATTTTGATGAATAGCTTTAGTTTTCAAGAGTAGCGAAGACACTTTAGTGAAATGTAACTATTTAAGAAATCTATTCTATAAAAAATTAACTATTATAAAAAGACAAAAACTTAACATAGGTACCAACAATTGTAGAACAACAACAATAAATAAGATTATCTGAAATGTAAAATGGTTCGTCCTTTGACCTAAAATTGTGCCGGAAAAAAGACACACTGACGGCCCGCCGTGTTCAACCGAATATTTTTCTATTCCCAAAGCCGTAATCAAGCAGGATTATAATTAAGGAAATGATCGGTTCATAAAAATAGCAGGCTGAATTTTGCTCATTGCCTCTAGCACTATATTACGTCAACCCCTATAGTTTTGAAAAGCAGACTAAAGAATATTTTTGAGAATGCCGGAAATTTTATTCAAATTGCTCCGCGAATTGGCAGAGAAATTCCTCCTGAAATTCCTAGAGATATTTTCAAAACTATTTAACACAAGAACAGGAAATGAACTTGTTGAAAAATGCTTGCGGTTAAAAGCTGCAAAAGTTCGAGGGTATAATAGCTGGTAATGAGTACTTTTGAAACTTTTCAAGATAAAATTTTGATGATAAAAGTTATTAATTTCTGAATGAAGAAACTTGTCAATTACAATTTTTGCAACATTTTGCACTTATAATGCCTTGTTGTTGAAAATATTAAATTTTCATTATCCACTGATCGATAAATTCAGAATCTATGTCTTAGTGGGCAGCCCACTGTGGGCTATAAATTAAACTACATCGCGAGCTTAACTCACGCGATTGAAAGAGTCGTTTCCAAACGCTAAAATATATACGGTTCCGAATTAACAGTACCTATTTTTTGCAAAAGATTTTGGAATCACCAAAAAAAACCTTTGACCGCGATCAGAAAAAATTCTAAGTTGTTTTTATTACAGTATTGCTTATACGATGCAGCATCGTCGATGCTGTAATAAGAAAAAAGTCTTCAAAATGTTTGAAATTAATCCTCAAATTTTTTTGACGTAATTTGAGTACTTTTTCAAATTACTGTATATCGGAAGTACCGTATATCGGTACTATGTTTTTTTAAAAAGTACTCAAAATATTTGAAATCGGATAACGGATTTGCCTTCTACGCCTACGATTACACTAGAATGCATATCTTTCCACTTCTGGTAAGTTTCAGAGATTCAGAACCAGGACTGATGTAAAAAATCAATTCGATGCGTCATGTCAAATTAGTCATCAATAATACAATCAACTCAGGGTTGTTTTCGAGATTAAGAAGCTGATTTCGAGAAAATTTTGATGAAAACATCGGATTGTTTTTAAGCAGAGCAGAGGCAAAGTGTTAGTAGGTTAATACTGCAAATTTCAACTGTCAAATTAAGCTTTTATTTCTATTACTAATGCACTTAATTGTGTAAATCGTGATCATAAGCGAGAGTTTTTTATTTTATTTTTCACATTTTATGCCTTTATATTATTTTGTTCACAAATTTTTTTCTTTACGATTGTAGCAAATTATTTGAATTATATATTATTCACACAGAAGAAATATATGTTGATAATGAATCTTCGGTTAAAAGCTTGATTTAAAACGTCAGGTCACGCGTGACCAGATGATACTACGGGTCCAGAAATACTCCGCAATTCTGAGAGTTAAATAGATCATCACATATTTGTTATAAAATCTTACATAAAAAAAGGTCATCGGACACCCTATTCACTATTGAGGGGCCATTTGGTTGATAAAAATATATTGAACACTGTGCAACATATTTTAGCTAATTTGTGAAATCCCCCACGTATTCGAAAAGTCGACCTAAATCCTACGACCACCCACATATCATATGATTCATATGATAATATGTGGAAATACAGAAATTTAGATCATAGATTTACTAAAAAATATACGTTGTTTGAGTATCTTTCAGTAACGTTGAAATAAGCTTAGCTGCCCAACACGAGTCTATACTTGCTAACCAAGTGGTAGTTTAATTTATAGCCCACTAATACATAGAATTTATCGATCAGTGGATAATGAAAATTTAATATTTTCAAACAACAAGACATTAAAGTGCAAAATNCATTCAGAAATTAATAACTTTTATTATCAAAATTTTCATCATGAAAAGTCTCAAAAGTACTCATTACCAGCTATTATAGCTGAGAAAAGATCAATATTTTTATTATTTTTTAATGAATAAATTCAGTTTTCGGCTGAGGACATCAAAATTTTATAATTATTTGGAATTTTGTGAATTCGAAGCAGTGCCAACTATTTTAAAATGTACAATAAAAAACGATGAGGCTAACTTCTCTATGACGCCAATAGGCAACATATTTTCAATGACGCTAATAGGCAACACTTTTGACTTAAACCTCGTGTGTTGGCTATTGCCGCGGCATGCCGTCACCCACTTCGTTTAACTACAGTAGTTAATCTCAAATAGTTACCCCTGCGTTTTTATCGGAAAAGGTAACTATTTGAGGTGAAGGTAACTATTTGGAATAATTGTTCGAGGTAATTATTTTTTCTTAGGGCTATTTTTCCGAGATCAACATGATTCAAAACATGTGGCAAGCCCAATGGGAGACTTTTCGAGTTAACTTTGAACTATTCCAGGTCAAAAAATTTAGTTATTTTTATGTGATTGCAAACTGAGAACTTTTTACACTACAACACCTCTAACAGCTCAGTGACCTTGTAAGTTATCGAAAAAGTTCGCGTAATAAACGAATGCTGATAATTGAGTTTTTGCTTCCGGGTTACTAGTTTGCCCCTTGAAGGCGTTAAGTACAAAACATGAGTAAACATAAGCCATTTAATATCTTTAAAGCTTTGATAAAAGATCGCTGTCATCCAAATGAGTGATATTTGAAAAAAGGTCCTCTGATAAAGTGTTGGCAGTAAACGGCCAAAATATACGCCGAAAAATGGAAAATTTTAATTTTTTGAAAATAGAATTTTCAGAATAACTTGTTTTGATTCTGAATTTGGCTTTTTTCAAGAAAAATTNCCCGACGATCCCCACGTCACCAGCCCAAATTAAAACAAAAAAACGGTATTTTAGCCGGTAAAAATCGGATTTTTGAAAAAAAATTTAATTTTTTATTTCTTCATTCTGAATTCTGCTCAAGATTTTTTTTTTCTCGTTTAGCTTCAAGAGCAACCGTTCAAAACTTAGAAATTCGCCTCGTGCGCTCCCTAATTATAGTCTTTCAAGATTTTAGCAAGAATAAAAAATAAATTCGTTCTATATCCTTCAAGATATGGAAGGTGACAGCCTTCTGACATCTTAATACTTTGAGAGAATTTCCACCGTACGGTTTTTTATAGTTTTTTTGCACTGTATTTAAATTTTTCATAAAAAAAGTGAATTTTTTATAAGTATTTCGAACTTGAAATTATTTTTGTCTCCATATCGCCGAAAGTGCCAACATCGCCAATTTAAAAAAAACTTTCATCGATATATAGGAGACCCTGTATAAAATCACCTTAGTCATAAATAGGTTTATATTTCGACTTTTGGAACCGACTCATCCGGTTGAGTTCTTCGACAGCCTGAAAACTTAGTATAAATCTCAAATGTTTTGAAAAACGATGGTCAGATTTGGACAAATTTTTCTCGATTGTTTTCAATATAATGAGATGAGTTGTTACCGAAAGCCAAAAAGTTACTGATAAGCTCTTTGGTTGGAAACAATATGATTCTAGGAGGCATACGATGACTTTTTGAACATATAATTATTGATTTAAAACCAGGGTTGTAAAAGGGATCATCTACGGCCGGATTTTCTATCCCCATCCCCATTTTTGCCTATCTTTTGCTTAAACCTACGTTAAAGAGGAATGGAAAACCCACGCAAAAGTCATCCACTTAAAAACCTTGTTTATAACATAATTATCTATTGTGAACACTAAATATAGCTGTTTCTTCATTACAAAAGTTAATTTTATCTAAAAAACAGTTTTATTTCCATGAAAAAATAGAAAAGTGTCAGAACGTTTGAGAAGGTGTTGTAAGTGTTTGCTAAATTTTAACATTTTGAGTCGCGAAAGTCAAGTTCTGCAAAAAATAAGAATGGGAGCAAAAATATGACATGCTGTTCATCAAATTTCTTCTCAAATCCGAGCGAAACCTGTGAATATACTTAATTTATTTTCATGAAAATCAACATCAACACAGCACCCGATAAATAAGTACTGCATATGTACTGAATTGGGTTGTGTACGATAGAAATGTTTGACAAATAATTATCTATATTACGACTAAGGATGTGCTGAAGTGTTTTGGTGCCAAAGAGCTCTGAACTTCAGACCAATATTATGCAATTTCCCGCTGATAAGGACAACTTGGTCTTTTCCATTATGTTTACTAAACATTGTTTAGCATACAATTTTTAAAATCATTTTTTATTATGTTAAACATTCATTTAAATGTCTTTTAAATACTCTTTTGGTGATCAAGTGCAGATTTTTTAATAAGGCGAATTCAGTATCAATAATAATAGATGTTTTTTTATGAATTCGCGGGTTGTCTTTGTATAGTTGAAATCACATTTTTGATTATTTTTGGAATTTTAGGCAATTTTGCTAAAACAAACTTTTTGGAAAGATCGAAATAAAGTAGAAGCAGAATGAAAACTGTAGATAATTTACTTGAAGTAGCTTTTACTGCCCTGCAACTGATTATAAACTATCAAGCTATTTTCTCGGAAAACATAAAAAAAAATTAGGAGCTTCAATTTATACTTGAAAGATGATTGATAATTTTTTGTATTTGTCCAAATTCGAATTTTAACGTATATTTTTTGGATATTCGCGCATAATTCTTCAATCAAACTTCTTCCATCAAAAATAAGGTTACTCATATGAGTCATATCGCACCTCAGCGCCCCATTGGCCCGCCTCACTTTCAACCGCACAAACATTGCTGACTCATATTCTGAAGTCTATAAATTATGGACTGCCCATTATTAATCCTAGACCTTGGCATTCACTAGGTTGGCTTTGGCGACTTGAGTCATCAAAAAGCAACAAGCCATAACTCGGCTGAATTTATTTATCCGATTTTTCTCCCGTTTCTTCAAATTCATTCGTATGATTTCCTGTTTTTCACGCTTGAGAGGCGTTTGCAAGGTCAAATTTGGAGCGGCCACTCCTTCGAATTCGCAAGACTTGGCATTCTAGCAATTACTGCAAACATTTATGAGTGTCAAATATGAAATCTTACATGAAAATCCCTTTAAATTGCCAAAATTAATCGATCTCGCAATTAACTTTGCAGCACCGAGAAGAATATAATATCGTGAATATTTTATTCAGAACTCAATCGATACGTTATTCAGCACTTTTTTGGGAAAGATTTAGCGACAATTTTGGTTCGTTTTTTTCGATATTTTGATCGGAACAAAAATTATCTAAACAGTGTCGTCTGACAAAAATTCTCAGTTTTCGGCGCGAAATTGAAAACAAAATAATAATCAAAAATTTATAAAAAAATGGAAGACGTCAACCCAGGAACACTTTATGTTGCAAGAAGTTATGGTTATGTAGGAAGGGGACAATTATCAGAGAAAGACAGCAATTTTCTTGTGAGTACTGAAACAAAATTACTTTACAATCAGAGAAAAAAAATGATTCAGTTTGAAAAAGAAAAAAGTTTTATAAAAAATTAAGTAAAATGTTAAGGGCCTCGGTGCATTTTGACAGATACGGATATGGGCTCTTGACGAAAAACTTTTTACTGGGCTTATATATATTCTTCTCAATATACCATCAAAGTAATGTTTCATAATCCAGGCAACTTTTGTAAATACAGAATTTTTGAATTATGGCTTTTTTAGAAAATTATGAGTTCCAATTAAACTTTTCAAATTCGACAAATTATGAGAAATTTTTGAAAAAGTTTCGAAAAAATTTAATTTTTTCTTGAAATCACCGGGCCGGTGACACCGGCTAAAAATATTGCGAATGCCACTTTTTATTTTTTCAAATATGTCCTCGTTTTGTTTTTTCGCTCTTGTTTATACTCTGAATCATAATTTTTGAAGCGAAACTATGGTTTGGCAGAAATCCATCGAGGCCCTCTTTTATCCAGAATTAAAAACATTTTATTACATCGAAACTTGCCAAATTGGTAAGCCGACAGTTTTCTACCGAAAGATTTTAAAATAAATGGTCAAGTTGACCAGGTCAACGTACGGCCGAAAATTTTTAATCGGAATTCTGACCACTAGAAGAAGTCTCACTTTTTTTTCGTCATAAAAACAATTTTGCAAGGCTGAAATTTACGAAAGCAGTAAGTATGAATGTTCTCAGACAAAAATATTCTAAAATAAAATTCAGGGGAATTTTTAATAACATTCTGAACCAGAATTTC
The DNA here is from genome assembly GCA_004367855.1 of Oikopleura vanhoeffeni. NCBI lineage: Eukaryota > Metazoa > Chordata > Appendicularia > Copelata > Oikopleuridae > Oikopleura > Oikopleura vanhoeffeni. The sequence goes on from SCLH01000493.1 coordinate 27,887, forward strand.
TAATATTTTATAACTTATGGTTAATACTCACATAACATACTTAATACATAAAGGTACAATAATTTTAAATTTCAGTCGGCAATTTGTCTCTTTATTCTTGGATGTACTTTATTTTCTCTGCAGTGTGCTGTTCTTATTTTATATTCTGAAGGATATCCGGCTTGCTATATTCCAATGGGATTTATACCTGCATTTCTATCTGTTATTGCTTCAGTGATTCGAATTGCTGGTACAAAAGAGGTACTGTAATAAAAGTGTAAAAAATTTCAAAAAATTAAGGTTTTCGAAATATTATTTGCATAGACTTAAAATGTATAAGTTATAAATGGTAGAAAAATGTTTTTATTTACAGCACCAAATTTTTGACGATTCACCAAATTTGAAACAACGATTTTTCGTCTTATTCGTCCAATTAAGTTCTTCCTATACTATTGTACGGTTCAACTGATCAAACTTTCCAAATAAGAAGGATAACCTTTCTTTTGAGGATATTATTAAGATTAGCCAGTTTGTAGAACTAGCCTTTAGCTTGCATGGAAAATGTGCCAAAACTTTTTTGTATGCATACACTCTCATATATACATAAGCGAAACATAAACAGAAACGGAAAAACTATCTCCTTTTAAGTTTTATTTTGAAATCCACCCAAATTCCAGCAAACGCTAGCACAGAACAAATAGAAACTTCTGAAAAAGAGTTTTTTTTTCAAATTTCGACCCAAAACTCTGAATATAAATTTTTGAAGAACACGTGAAAAATTTTCTGAAAAAAAATGTGCTTCGATGTTCTCGAAAAAAGACTCAAAAGAATGCCACTAAAACACTGGCCAGAAAGTTGGCTAACGTCATGGTGATATTTTGGAGTTTAAGTGGTTAAATTTGACCAAACGTTATTTTTGAAAAAAATACTGAAAAAACGCGAAAATTTCGAAAAATTTTTTTCGATAATTTGGTCGGTAGCACACATTGTTATAACTTCAAATCAATTTAGAGCATTTTCAATGCCTCAAAGACCTCATAAAACCAGCGACCAGTACCCCCTTTATATACTAAACCTTGGAGGCACAGAGCCATATTATCGTACTTGAAATTCGGATTTTTCATAATTATTTTAGAATGGCCAGCTTTTATCAAATTGTCAGCGAAAACTTCTCGGAGCAGGAGTAACTACCTCAGCAATTGCATTGATGGCGTAAGTAAAAATATAATTTTTGGAGCTTAAAAATCAAAATTTTTGTCGGATAAAATGGCATTTTTAACTTTAAATTGGCTCAGTCAAAAAAGTTATTTTTTAATACTCAAATAGTGACCACCGGTTGGCTCCAGGGTTTAACTCCATGGAATTAAAATACCGGCTTTAAAAAATACCAGCTGACGAGTTAAGTTTTGTGGAGATCATCGGGTATTGCCGAGATCGGCTTGAATAAAGATTAAATTCGTGATAAATTTGTAAAGCCCTTTAAAATTGAGGTTGGCCCACAAATCCCATCCCGTCTATAAAAAAATTTTT
>SCLH01000493.1:39843-63041 GCA_004367855.1 Oikopleura vanhoeffeni
CTTTTTCCCTAGTTAAAAGATAGGGAATAAGTGTTCAGACCTACTAGGCATAATTATCATTATGGACATACAAAATTTTATCGGGTCCTATTTAATTAAGAATCGTTTCCTGCTGGTCTTTAATATATGCCCAATAATGGCCCGCTCCAGCTTCTCCCTGATGGATTATAACACCGTTTAAAACGTATTTTTTACTTTTCATATTCTGAGTTTCGTAAAGATCTCGCTTTTCTTGCCTCCAGTTGCTAGCCTGTTTTTTCAATAAATTATTTTCCCTGTCAATCGACTCTGACCAGGGTTTAAGAAGCTTTTGTATATTTTCCATATCATCTCGTGATAAAAAGCCTTAGCGAGATAAAAAGTGTTTTTTACAATTTGAATTTCTAGCAAACGTCAAATTCTTCATAGAGTGGTTGTAATTGAGTCGCTTTTTAACGGCTATCCTTCAAATATCTTGTTATTTCACTTTTTTTGCATTTTTAGTAATAAAAAGTAAAACTCAAAAAATGATTACTATCAAAAGTGTCTATATCATAGACTCTATAAGGACATGTTTGGTTTTGGCTTTTTGTTCATGTGGAAATCGCCGCATTTTTTTTATGGACAAATTATGCCCTTAAAAAATTGAAAACTAGATAAAATTCAAAATATTAATATCGGCTAACTATTATAGTCTTTGAAAATTAAAATAGTCCTTAAAAATGGCAGTAATACCTAAATTTGACATTTTCATTTTCGCAAGTAAAAAAAACACATACTGTAGTTTGAAAATAAATTTGATGTATACTAACTGGTCTATATACTGTATGCCGCAAAATTCCAGGTCTAAATTTGACAGCTATTTAACGCTGAAATGGTACATATGTTATAGCCTATAACTTATAGGATCATGGTCAGACCACAAAAAATCTTATTTTTCGCCCAATTAGTATAGGATACAATTTTCACAGATATTTTTTGCGAGAACTGCTTTCTAAACGTAATGATGGACAAATTTTTATCTCTTTCCTGGGAAAGTCATCGATGCTAAATCAGATTCCGGTAAATCTGCCGATTTTGACAAATATTCCACTGTTAAATCTGTGACACATTTAAAAGCGTCTGGAATGCGCATATTGTCCCGGTAAAGTAGTTGATTAATTTCCCTCTCATTTCCTGCAAGTTGATCTTCTAGAGTTCTTCGTTGTCGAAATAATTTTTTTGAAACTTCTCGATTATCACGCATGTAACGATCCATGTATAAAACTTCTTTAAATTCAACTCGATTGTGCAGTTTTTCGCCAATCTTTTTTTCCTCAAATTGGTTGAAAATTTATATAAAAGGGTAAATGTCATGTTTGTCAGAAGAACTATCTCCTCCTAAAAATTTTTAAAAATTCATTATTTTTTTTTAATTGCTAGCTAACGAACTAAAACTCGAAATATGTCAAAGGACCCATGAGAAAAATTTCGAAAAAAATGTGCTTTGACTTTTTCGAAAATATGCTCAAAATATAGTCCCGGAAACACTGATAAGAAAATCTGCTTACGTTAACCTGATATTATGAGTTTCTAGTAGTCAAATTCGAACAAAAGTTATTTTTTAAACAAATTAAAAAAAATACTTTTAAAAATTCGAAATTTCAATATTTTGGAAAAAAAATATCATGCTGAATATACCGCCGCTTATATAAACACGCGTGCGCTCTAAACAAGCAACGAACAGAGTATTTAGTCTTAGCCAAAAAAACATGAAAATAAGTATGTTAACATACTGTATATAATTAAACATAAATGTACAAACATGTATGTTAAACAATATTTTCTCTTAGGTAGCTTTTCTTTTAGGTGCACTCCCCCTCTCCAGCAAAAACCGTTTCAGCGGTTAAAATTTTGTTGGCTACACGATGCAAAAAACCGTTTCTTGATAGCTCCTACAGTTTTTGCTGGAGAGGGGGGGTGCACCTAAAAGAAAAGCTACCTTAGATCAATATATCCATTAAAATTAATTTTTCAATTTAAAATTGAACGGTAATAGGCTTTTACTAATAGCCTTTTGCAATTTTCAGCCCTTGTTCCTTGTTGAAAGTAAATCTGTTCAAATTAAATAATAATACTGGTGGTAATTGTCCAAACCAAGATTCTTTATTTCCTTCGATACCTTCTAATGCATATTCCAGGGAAGTTTTATCGTGAACATGAATATTGAAGTGAGGACCAAATGTCTCCGATCGCGAGTATTCCTGAAAAATATCATAAGAGATTTAAATATTACTAGGGACCGCTTCTGAAGCAGATTTTTAATTTTTTATCATAAAAGCTTGTAATATGACTCCCTCTGAGTGTAAAATTTTATTTTCAATACTTTGTCAGGATTCCTTCGAACGTTCATTTAAAATGTTTTAATGCTTATTTAGAAACGGATAAATCCGGTCAGAACCTTTTTATTTTTTTTAAATCTTTAATCGATTATGGAAAAATATCGTCCGTTTTTTGGTTCACGCAAAAGAAGTTCGAGATAAGTCAAAATCGGCACGATATACGATCTTTCTGATATTTTGGGTCATAATATAAATTTTTACCGTGCGTTGCGTAGCAGAATTTTTTTTCGATATCCGGTATCTCGAAAACCGCCCTAAAGTTTGTCATGAAGCTAACAGGGAAGGGTCAAAAAATCAAGGAATTTAAAAAATGAAATCTGAAACCGTTTAGGGTGTCATATAACATGATTTTGGTATTTTTGCCACACAACGCACAGTTAAAAGTTATATTATGACCTAAAATATCAGAAAGATCGTATGTGCCGATCTTAACTTTCCCAAACTCCGTTTGCATGTACTACCCTGATAATATTTTTTGGATCCTGGTTACCAAAATCGAACCTTCGAGAAGGTTTGTTGCAGGGAAATCTCGACTGTCTCCTCATTTCACGTACACATCACATTATTATAATAGTATCTAAAAAACGGACCTATGTCTAAAATTATACTTGCTGGTTTGACAGAACTTTGATGTCAGGGACCTAAATAATCGCGTGATTTCATTTCTACTAGATTGGATTCAGTACGGCTATTTGTTTGCGGACAACACCCCTTAACCCGTGTACTCAGCATTTCACAACACCCCTCATTACATGGACGGGCCTTATAACAGCCAATATTGTAAGACGGCCCAGAAAAGCCCCCCATCAGTGATGGGCCATCACACTTTATTCATCATATTTAATTCCCTCTACATGACACGGAGTTATGATTCGATTCATTTAAAGTCCGAAAAATTATGTGTAAGATTAATTTAATACTGAAGTCTCATTTAAATTATGAATTGATATGAATTCAATTGATACTATGGAGTTCAGGTGCCCCCGGAATATCAAATATTTCTATCGCTTTTAGAGACAAATTATATCTTGAGTCACTACTAAGAAAAGTTTTCACGATGTCGAAAAAAATTCAAAAACTCATTTTATTTTTTCCACTTTTACGATTTCGACTCAACCAAATTACTCCAATCCACGAACCAGAAAAGTAAGCAAATTTATTATACCAAAAGATATAGATTTGTGAAAGACTTTTAAGCATAATTTACAAATTTAATAAAATTCGTGTGTATTTTACTATAAGAACGAGCGCACTGAATGGCCAACTGTACCAATATGCACAGTATGAGTGCACGGGTTAATACATACCGCCTGAGTTTCAAGTGACGTCGAAAGGAATCGCGTACCAATGTACTAAATCCGATATTGGGGCCTTCAGAGACCAATGATTCATGGGTAGGGTTATACCCGGGGCTAAAACTATCTTTTAAACAAAAATTTTATGAATAATAGTATAATTTGTAAGTTCCAAAAAAAAAGAGAATTTCTCTGGGATTTAAACTCATGCGGTAAATAGTTTCAACCAAATTAAACTATCAATGATAAACACCTGCACGGGGCAAGCGACTTTGATGAAGACTAAAAAGGGTCAAAAATAATATTTGGCGGAGGTATTATCTTCGACCAAGGATAGGTGGTATGCTAATTGTTTCAAATATTAATCTGTTTTTCTATGCATAGAAAGAGTTCCTTGAGTACAATTTAAATCAACTCACCTAATTCGTGCATACAAAATTAATTTTAGACAGTTTTAGTTTTCGTTGGAAACACAGAATTTTTAATAAATTATTTCTGAACAATTAAGTATGCTCACAAATTTTATTAGATTTTAAGACGTTCATTTGTCGAGCCAAAGCTGAATTAAAACACGAAACATGACCGAAGAAGTAAGTACCGAAGTGCCTATATAAAGAGCCAAAATTGAGTTTTCTATAATATAGATTTTAGCCTCTTTGGAAATAAAATATTGCACAATTTGTAACTTTTTAGAGGTATAAAAAGCAGCGTTTCATAAAATAAATCACTAGAACGAAAATACAACATATATTCTGTTTCAGGTACATTTTAAACACATATTTATTACGGTACTTGCTGGGACTTTTCAGCCATTATTTTTATTTAATTCGGCTCTTGAAAACGACTTATCCGACGGACTTCTTAGATAGCTCAAACTGAGCACAAATATAAAGAACAAAATAAATTAACAAAAAATGATCCGAATCAGACTTTAGTTTCCAATTTTTAAACAAAAACTGATAATTAAACAATTTCAGTTATCTCAGAAAAAAATAAAAAAAGGTCCGATTCGGACCAACTTTCATTTTATTATTCACTAGATATTTGTGCTCAGTTTGAGCTAGCTAAAAATTTTGAATTATATAAAAATTTTGGCTTAAAAAGTGGCATAAAAGCCCGAGCAAGTACCTTAATAAGGTAGATATAGCTTTTGCACGTGATAGTGCGGTTGAAACCACAAAATATCAAAGAATGGGGTTTCCGGTCCTTCAGATTTTTGATCGAGTTTGACCAATAAGAGCGTCGAAAATAATGAATAAACGCGAATTGATTCTGAAGGTCCGGAGATCTCGTTTTGGATATACCAAAAAACTCATGCAGCGAATGGTAAAGATTGTCCAAATAGGAAACATCCCTATATTTGCGCTGATCCCTATATTGGCTTTCTTTTGATATTTCAAGTAATATCGGGGGAAAAAGATTTGAAATCAACAATTTTGAAAATTTACTATTCACTGATTGATCGATCTTAAATCGTGAATTAAATTACTAAAAATTGGTGCCAGCATGAGCGCCAAACGATTGAAAGAAAAAACCGTACATATATATGTTGTTACCAATTTTCATGCAACTGAATGACGATTTCAGGTCGACCAATCAGCGTGAACTAAAATTCCAGAAATCGTTCAATTTACATTTTTTCCCTGCATTTCATTTAATCCCGAAAATTTGAGCAAAATCAGAGCAAGTTTCGGGGTGCTTTCTTACTCAGAAAATGCTGAAAACCGTAAATTAGCCGATGTCTATTTTTGACCCAATATTTGTAATTTATATTGTAAATATCTCTGAAATCAGAAAAAATCAGCGATTTGCGTTAAAATTTATAACCTATACTTCAGGGGAGTATTCAAGGTAGCATGGGAGACATAGGTGAAGAGGAAATTGAACTTCCAGAGTTAGAGGATATGGTTGATTTAAATCTTCAAGCTAATCAGCGATTAAGTACCTGGAATGACCTTGTTCAAATTCCGGCAAATGTGTGTGGCTGGAGAGCAAATTACAAAAACCCAGAAAAATCAGAAATCACAAGAGTTCAGGAATGTTTTATAATCATGTAATAACTTGAAATCGGTTTGATACTATTCGAAATCGATAATTAAGAATAAAAATTGTTATTCAAAATTTTATTATAAAATGATATTTTGCAAAAAAAAATGGAAAATACATTTTCGAATTTTTGAGGACTTTCGAATTTTCATTTGCCACATATTTTTTTCTAATACTATTTTAAATTATATCATATAATTTATATGTATGGCTATTTTTCCTTAACCTGACAGACCAATAAGTGCTTACCCCAGTACGCACCACTCGTACAAATATGTACAAGCACTTCAAAAATCATAAAAGCAGTACCACTCATCCGATTAAAAAGTTAAGGCTGGGAACATAGTTCAAACATTATCTTAACCTGTTATTTTTGAATAAGCAATATATTGATTTTTAAGTGCTCAAAAACTACAGTTTTTCGCCCCCGGGAGAGACATATTCGATATTTTTGTCTAGATTTATAAACCCAGACATTTTGAAATTATACATTTTGATCACATATTAATCAATAATTGTCTTGACAAATATATTAAAAAAATAATTTTACGATACGTAATATTCGAGATTTTCTCTGCTTCGAAAAAATGTTCAGCGGTTAAAATTCTACAGACACTTCGTGAGTCCAATCATGTTCGTACAATAGTGTACGATGAGTGCGTACAGGTTAACAATTTCCCACATTTTTTGTACAACATTTTGGAAATTATTTTTAATTCACCTGTTGAGATCATAAAGAATCCTCAATTTAACTAATTCATGTGAGCTCAAAGGTTCTACATTTTATTTAAAAAATATTATATTCCCGCTAAGTGTGATCCTGTACAAGCTCATCAAGAAATGTTTGCCCTAGTTGAAGAATACAATGACAAAGAAGCGTTCAAACCTTTCGAGCAAAATATCAAGAAAGTAACAAATATAGGAACATACGGTGCTGTATACTCAGCAGCTATACAGCTAGACCGAAATCAAGAAAACAGACATTTGGAATTAATTGAATCGCTCAGAGAAGTTATTCAACAAGTACGAGAAGAAATTCATACAGTTAGAATAGAGCTCAATGATGCGAAAATGGATTTAGCCAATATAGCCGTGAGTGCATTATTAATTTATAAGATTTTCTTATTCTAGCATTGATTTGAGCTAAACGAGCCTTAAAGTGCGCTAATACTGACTCATTCATATCGAAAATATGAATATGAATTAACACACATTGAGGAAATGGATTAAAATTTTTGAGAAATATGAAAAATCTTTTTTAAAATTTGAAGAAATCCGAAGACTTCATTAATAATTATGGTACGGAAATTATTTTTCAGTCAAAAAACGACAAAAAAGCCAATAAAACTACAACATTTTTTACCAAGTACAAAAATATGTTTGAAAATTTGAGAAAACGTCATTTTCAGTATTTCAAAATGACAACAATGGTTCCAGTTTTCTCACAAAATTAAAAAAACTTCGTTTGGCGAGGTATGTGATTTTTGGTTATCTACGTATGATGGTTTCAACCTAGCAAATTTATCGTGACCTCTTTTTTGGATATATAATATGTCATATCTAAGATAGGGATACCCTGTTCCTTCGGTTCGCGTTTGATCCTCTTTTGACCAATGAGAGCACCGGATTTCTGTTTTTTGGCCAATAAGAGCTTTGAAAGGAGTTCAACCACGAACGCGAACCTAAGGAACAGGGGATCCCTATCTTAGATATATCGAAATAGATTCATCGAAAATTTAAATAATGAATATCTAATTTGATACCCTCATTGATATTTTTAGAATAAATTAGCTTTCGCACTCGACATTCATAGTTTCACCCTTTAATATTGTAGGAGAATGATGTAGTTTTAATTTGCAACGGTGAGATTTTTTCCGCTTTGAATCACCTTTTTCACCCAAATCAATTTAAAAGTTCAGTGAAAAAACATCTTGTCAAAGGACTTTTGTCATATGGATAACCGGACTTCAGAGTACAAAATCCTAAATATTTGAATGATACAACACAACGCAAGATATTAGCACTCAATCAAAACCCTTGATTGCGGAATAGGCCGATTTCATTGGTCAGGTTAGAAACGATCAACCAATCAAATGCTTTTTAAAAAAAAACCATCTCAGATTTTCGCATTTTTCAAATATTTAGGATTTGTACTCTGAGGTCCGGTAATCCATATAGTAGTGTTTTTAGTTTAAATAATAAAATTCAAGGGCGCACTCATGGAAGAAGAAGACGAGGAAGACGAAGAACAAATCGCAATGTAATATTTTATTATCTTTCATACGGGAGTAGTGGTCGTACTAAAATTTACACGAAAAAAATTAAACGTTATTGAGTGGAAGATTTTCTGACCAAAATTTTTTCACAAAAAATCAGGGAAACCGAAAATGTCCATGAAAACTTTTAAAATTACCAAAGGTGTCGTGACTAAAGGGCAACATTTCTAAATTTGAAGATTTTTTTTAAATTATAAATCTTCCACAAAACTGTTTTTCCAAAATAAGTTAATATTAGGAAAACCGAAAATGATCTTGACAACTTGAAAAATGGACGAAGGTCTCGCTGGAGAGCAAAATTTCGAGACTTTCTTACAATAATGAATTTTTCTGGCAAGAAATGCAACCATTACTCCTATATAATTTATTTATTATATTTTCTTATAAGTTTCAATAATTTAATTTTATATTATTTCAAAGTGTTCCTCGAGGCACAAGTGTTGCATCGGTCAAAAAACCCTCAAATCGACAAAATCGATTGGAATCAAGTCAAAGCAGAACTTCAAGATTAGCTGACGAAAAGAAATCCGTAAAGAAAAAGCCAGCACCCGTACCAGTACCACAGCCAGAAATTGCAGCGGAACCTGAAACTGAACCGGAAATCGAACCAGAACCGGAAATAGAACCGGAAATCGATTCAGAAGCTAAAGTAGAAGAGGTAACGGCAGAAGATGCATCTGGGTCTGAAGCAATGCCGGCAGATACCTCAATTGAAGAATTTGAAGCTCAAGTTAAAATCCAACTAGATGAAATGGATCCAGCTACAAGAATTGAAAAGGATGCAAATTTCAACGCGGCAGTAAGTACATTGTATATAAAAAACTACAGTAAATATAATTTTGTTTTATGTATGTTGTGCTATTTATTAGAAAAATCCTGATTTTGAAATGAGTTATTCTGAATTTTTGCATTTTACAAAAGCCGTCATTCGAAAAAATACTGTTAAGATTCGGTACCCAAGACTAGGGAGAAAACCTATTTTCACAAGGCCGATCCTAAAAAAAAATTGTCTGGAATCAATAAGTTGATTTTTTTAGATTCAATTATGTGGAGAAAATGAAGCCGCAATAGAAAGCACACGAAAAGAATACATGGCATACTACCAACAAGAATATGACTATTATTTAACGTACTATAATGCTGAGGTAACTTTTTCAATTTTGCAGCATAATTTATGCACCCAAATACCGCAAAATTTTTCTGAATTTTGCTATTATTTAAGTCAAATTGTGAGGCGGGACGGCAAAACTTTTTTTCTAAACATTCCTTGAATTATTTTTGAATGTAGCCCGTTAGTAAGTTCAACTGAAGTTTAAAAACTTGTACCAACAAAATTGTTTTTAAAAAATCATCATCAATTGCTGGAAAATGAAAAACTGTATTTAAAATTGCCTACATGTATGATCATTTTTTCATTTTCAAGCAATTGCTGACAATTTTACAAAATTTCACATAAAAAAATTAGAATGAAAGCCGTGAATTTTCTATGAAATAATCATTTAGATCGAAAAAATGAAAAATAACAATCGAGAGGCAGTTGCTGTGGCTCCTGAAACAGTAGAACCAGCAGAGTAGTTACAAAATGCATCTAAATGTCTTTACTAAAAGCATGCAAAAAAGTGATAAATTGATGAAATTTTAATTACCTTGTCGTCTTTTTTCCCCATTATACTAATTTGCCCTGTGTATAACTCCGATAAAACGTTCTTGACACTCGCGTTTGCAGGTGGTTTCAGAGTCTCTTCGCAATAATTCAACAAAATTCCAATAAATTCTGTTGCATCCTGAAAACAAGAATTATTTAGGTCTTGAAATATAAAATTTTTTTTTGATAAGTTGGAATTTGTATGCTCAAAAATATAAGCACCATAATAACTTTATATAAATGAAACTATAAAATATTAACAGAACCTGTTTTGATCGTTAGATTGAGTCTAAAATATAATCGTGCACCAGATGCGTCTTTATTCGTAAAGGCACATCTTGTCCAATAATATATTATAATATTAATAATATTATATTATATAATTATATATATAATATACAAATAAGTATATAAAATTTATTTTCATTGTACGCGAATTTTTCATTTATTGCCTTTATTGCTAAATTATATGATATTAAGATTTCTATTGAGAACTCTGACACTTGTCACCATTCAGTTCTAACACTGAAATGAAGCAGTAAATGAAAAATTCGAGTTTCCAAAAAATTTCAAAATTGACGAAAAGTTTTTGTTATTATTTGTTATGGCCATAAGCCGATTTTTTTCTGCCAGTGACCTAACCTACCCGATGTAACATTCAGAAATATTATATTTTGTAATTTTTCTGACCTGAGACAACCGGTGACTCTAATACAATGTATATAAAAAATCTGTCACATGTTTTTTTCTTTTTTATCGTAAAAATTCACAAAAAATTTTGATGCTAAAAATTCTTTTTTTAACTGACCCCTTTTTACCTGTTGCGTACTTGATGTGGGCATTTTTGATCGGAATAATTTAACAAAATCAAAAGTTTCAATCCAAGAACATTTTGTTTGACTCATAAGCGCAAAAGTTTGTTGTAAAGCAACGAATTCTTCTGGTGCTGATTTCACATCTGCTTCCATAATCATTCGACGAAACGATGGAAGGTAAAATAAGACCTTAAAACTGATCGAAAAATATAATTTGGATTGTGAAAAAACTATTTATAAAATTATCTATCTTGCCTAATCGTCTCACTGGGAAACTTTTGTTAAGTGACCAAGCTAATTTTGTTGCTTTCATTTGAAACGACAGATAAGATTTTGTTGTAATTCGACACCCCTATATTTTTTTGAAAATAACGAAAACTGAATTTTTACTCCTATAGCCTCCTTTTTACTCCTATAGCCTATAGATGTGTCATGACTAGGGTCAGTACCGCGAGATTTATCTGCAAAACTAAACCCCTCAGCACTAATTTTTTCAGTTTATATGGTTAAACTTTCTCAAAAAATGATTCTGTTCATGAAAATTTATTTGGAGCCACCTGGTGGTTACAATGTGAGTATTAAAAACAAACTTTTGGGCTTTGTAAGGCGCTTTAACTCGAGTACGACCGCAGTTAAAGATGGCCCAGCCGCCCGTGGGGCTCTGTAGCGCCTCATTACTAAATGCCAATTCTCTATGGCTTGTCATTAAGGGACCTATGCAACTTAGCCATTGATAATCAAATTTAGACAATTATCTCGCTGATGGATCAAAATTTCTTTTTAATTTTGAGTATAATGTTCGATCAATTATTAATGTTCGATCAATTTCCTGTACGACTGAATTGTACCAGCAACTACTGCCAACATTTTTAAGTCCCGCTGGAAATGATTTAATCCTGGGCGGATTGACCACCTGATTTTCATCTTGAATGACAATGGGGTCATTATTCATAACGCGTCCTTGTGTACCTGATTTTGAGTGCGATTCTAACATAGATTCTTCAAGGGCACGCTTTAAATCTTCGTCTTCGCGTTCGTGTGCTCTAAAACGAAAACTAAAAGTCTGTTTTCTGGTGACACCTGAGGTCATCTTCAGAAAATTGTAAACTTCAATAAAAATGCTATCATTATGGACCATAATTTATGGTCATCTTGAAAGAAAGTGGGAAATGAAAAATTCAGGTTGAAAAATACAAATTTTGGATAATTCTATATATGTAGGGAACGAACCGGGCCAAAATCTAACTTTTGAATTAGGGAGTTTAGCAAAAAACGGGAAAAAAATTAAAGCGTACAATTAGAAAAGGAAAAAAATGGACATTTTATTTTTTGCCGGTATTTTTACCGGTGAAAATACCGGTTTTTAAATTAAATTGCCGGTTTCATATATCTCGGTCGAGCTCGAAGCTAAGCCACTATGTCAAATTTGAAATGTTATAACTTATAAGATAAACCCTGTTCAATGTATAAATTTTAAAAAATAATAGAAAAGTAGAAGGATTTCGTAAATTTTAATGTTTCTTTTACTGATGATTTCCGCGTGCAAACTTTTCATGGAATAAAACAGACGTTTCGAAAAAATATGGGCCTATATCCATTATGATGCCCGGGTAACACTAAAAGCGTATTTGCCTGTTAAATGGACATCATAATGGATATGGACATGGTTTTCTAAAATTAAATTGTACAAAAACGAAAAAAAATTCATATGATATACTATAGTAGGTCGAAAAATTCGAATAAAGACTTTAAAATACCAATAAAATCTTACGTAAAAATGGCGGTCAAAAATTTAAATCAATGGTTTCAGCATGGGCGCAGAAGAAATTACATGAATTAAAAAGTGACCGCCGTAAAATTCTACCCCAAATAATCAAATAAAAAATGAAGAAAATTAATTCAGTTTTTCATATTTTTTTTGCCAACGCATTTTTGAGGTCGAAATTTTTTCTTCAAATGATAAAATTTTATTCTGTTCAAGCTTTTTCAATTTTTTTGATTTTGTCTCGACCCAAATTTTCTTCCGGTACAGTCTTGCGGTTTTTTATTGCATATAGTAAATATGGATGGCTTTCGAATCAAGTTCGACTGATTTTTTGCAGATTTCGTGATCTTTGTATATAAAAACAATACTTTAAACAAGTGCCCTAATCGGGTTATCTCAATTTTGTGCCGATCCCGACCTTATATTATGTTCAATCCAAATTCAATTCAGAACACTGCTTCAAACCTTACGTTTTAATAGGCTGTGATTGTAGCGACATATTTATCGCCTTTTGAAAATCGTCTTGGAGCTCATCGTTTGTGACTGCCGTCTGTACCAAGTTACCCAAGTATTTTTCATTTGCAAAATCATCTACATCCATTGATCTCTCATCTTCGTTATCAAGAAAAGTTGGATTTGGCGAGGGAGTTCTATTTTTCTGAATATGTAACAAATTCTTTACTTCGGAATTGTTGCAGTCAATATTTGGCAAAGTTCCCATTTTCTCGCTTTTTTCGCCTTCCTACAATACAAAATAGAGAAACTAAAAATATCACACGCTACAATATTATGGTTTTTGACAACGAAAATAATCTTGGAAAATTTACTGTCGTCTTGTCCATATACACACAGTCCTTTAAGACACTTATCACAGTATTAAGTTTTTCAGGATCTGATATTTCAAAAAATAACTTTAAAGTGTGTTGACCTTAAGGGGGTTGGACATGTCAATTTGCATGCACCAATAAAGTGTCTTTGTTTGATAAAAAATCGAAATTTCGACGTTAAAGTCTATTTTTGGAGTTTGGAGTAAAATATGAAAAAAAAAATTCTCCTTGAAAAACTAACCAAGAAAAATATGTTATCAAACTAATATCTTCTTTATTGACAGAAACAAGGCTTCGTTAAATTTGTTATGCAATTAACACGCTAGTTTCATGACGAATCAGCGCGCGCGGTATCTGTTATCAAAAAAGATGAACGCGAAGTGACACGAATTTCATACCCACATTTGTGAGCATTTTATGCGGTTAATCTTTTCGTTTTAATGAAAAACATTTCCCATATGAAATAAGAGAGTTTTTTGAAGCTTTACGAAATTCAGTTTTTTTATTTTCACGAATGACCTAAACGTAAACTTATTATTTCTTGTCCTTGAGATTGTCAGCAATTTTTTTCCGTGTTATTTTGAAAGTTTCAATCATTTTGAATAATATCAGCTCGAGTTTATATCTATACTGTATATGGACTATACAATAATTATAAACAGCGTTTACGGAACAATATTTTTATTTCGTTTGAACATTTACAACAAAAGTTATTGGCCGTTAAAAAGTAGTGAGAAATACCTGGAGAAATTACAACAACTGACATGTTAAACCCCCTTAAGGTGGTTTTTTTAAAGGAACCACCCTTATCAATGACAATTACCGAAAAACCTATAGGCTATAGGCGATATCGAGAAACGTTTATTTGCATTCAACTGCCAACTAAACCCTGTCTAAGCGTAAAAAATCTAAAATACATTTTTGCTTATGCAGCATAAGTTATGCTAGTATTTTTTAATTGATATAATAACTTACTTTGAATGAGACTGTTTTTCTTTGGCTACTCATAAACACTTGATTCACATTTATCTAAATAATAAAATATCGTGATTATACAAAATTATAATATGAATTTAGAGACCATAGTATCGAATCGAGAGTTTTTTTTTTCTCCCTTTTCCACCCTTAAAATGTGGAGAACACAAAATAAAACAACTCTACATTTGATCCTATGTTATTGATGACCTAGGAGAGATATTACAGATTCATACGCGGACTGATATACAATGCCAAAATAGTAAAAAGGCCACAACGAATTACCGCCAACCTACGAGTTTTTACACTCTCATTAATTTTGATGTAATGAAGTGCTTTCAAAAGGAGGCAAATAAGTCTACTGTTAAAACTTGAATCTGATAAAAACATTTAAAACTTGGATTTTGTAATTTTTTTTTGATTTTTTGGTCTTTTGCAGCACTTTGCCACAAATTATGGTGAAAAGGCAGAAATAAATAATTTTTTTAGACTTCCATGTCATTTATCTTCAGGCTTGCTCGTTGGAAACACACCTTGACAGCAAACTGATTCTTTATTCATACTTTTCAGTTTTTCGCAACACTTCGCTTTAGTTTTGCTTTTAAATTTGAGTAAATAAAAATAATTGGATGTTTTGCACTGATACAATTATTAAAGACAAATTCCTAAATAGTCAATCGATTTTTGACATTTCGTTTGATCCCAATTATTTCGTTCCATGCAACTTCAGACCCAAGAAAATAATTTATTTACATTTTTGAAATATTTTAACCTCCTAAAGTTTTTTGGTCATTGTGAAGGAAAATCTTCGGCCGACCAAATTACGATATCGGAGAAGTTTTTTTTTAATATTTAATTGCTCTTTTAGATACACAACTAACTCGATGATATTTATCTCGTGTGTCTATTAGACAAGAGGCGATATTTTTAGCCTTGCCAATATCGATTACGATTCCCGGCTCTACAAACGACTCTTTTTTTAATTTTGAACTTTAAGAAATCGATAGAAATTGAGATTTTTTCATTTTTCAGCCATTAGTCTTATAATTTTTTAAAGTTTTGTTTAATCCCCATATTAAGTCACTTCCGGAAAATATCGCATTTTAAAAAAATTTGATAAAAATTCTGAAAATTTTTGAAAATATTTCAAAATTTTTTTTTGTTTTTTCAGAATATCACTAAGATTGGTAACCTCGATTTTTTTTCATCTATCTGAGCCTCCATTTTGGCATCCACGCGTGACATGCCATGACATCCTAGTAATCAAAGAAAATTTCCTTACTTATGTGTTGAAATCTTTCTTATGCCGCTATAAAGTTCACGTAATTATTGCCCGAAAAGGGAAGAATATTCTCTGAGAAAAAAGAGTCGTTTTGTGCACCCGGGGATCGATAGAAATATATTTTTCAACTCTCTGCAAAATCGAAATGGCAGCAAATAACAAAAATATCAGTCTATTAAGAGATGATAAAACTTCTTTATTGAGATACATTTAAAGTACACTGAAGTGCTTTCAAAAGTACGCGTCTTTTATTTTTAAAACGTGCCATAAGAACAAAACTTTAATTTTACAATATAATAAAACGTACTGTACCATGAACAAAAAACTAAAGCTGTAAAACATAGGTATCGAACCAAGGCATAGTTATCAAGTACTGTTTGTCGTGGCCACACGGACATAATTCGAAATCCCGTTTTGTCTGCTGAGACCTATTCGGCTCTAAGTCACTTTTTATGTCACTTCTTTTTATATTAATATTACACGTTTTTTTAAAGGCACTTGACTATATTCAAATTTTTGTACACAATTTAAAAATCTTACTCGTGAAGCAAACACGCATATTTTTGGCAATACGGGGTTTTACCAGCCATTCTGAAGTCATCTTTTTATTTATTTGAATTAACTCTCATGTAAATACAAATAAATGAAGGTTTTGGCCAGAATTTTGGCACCTGTTCTTATAAAAAAACATCACAGAACAAATAAATTTCTTGAATACAAATAATTGATTCTAACTTTTCCCCTTTTATACACAAGATGATTAATTGTTAAAGCATGTTAACCAAATAATTTTTGATTTAACCCCCACCTGCAGGAGATGTTCTACCCTTTTACCTGTGTTTCAGATCACACACATATTATTTGCTTGGGTTGCTGACCTCAAAATAGCGTTTTCGATTTTCACATTAATATTTATGGTTTCTGAAAAGTTTACAGCGGTTTCAAATGAAAAATATTACGCAAGAGTTGTTTTGAAGGCTATTTTCACCACCAGGTGGTTTCGGATGTCAAAATTATTGATGCAAAACATTTTCTCTTTTCACCAGGTGCGAAAAGTAATAACGCCAAAATATTCCCCTCCGAAAGTAACCCTTAAAAGTATATTTGTAGATTATTATATGGTTCCAGTGCTGGTTTAACTGCATAAAACAAAACATTGCATCCAAATAATGCATTTCCGGTCGGATGTGAGTTTTCTGAAACTCACCAAAATTCTTGGAATTAAAGATAAGAGGAACTTTCGGGGGATCTGTTCCGATATTCCGCTGGCCAAAATGACACTTCCCCAATATATTTTTGGTCTCTGTGATTTGAAACACGCTCGTGCAGGTAGGAGTTAAGTCCCTGTATTATGCAGACAGTATTATAAACAAATAATCAATTCTGACCACAAGTGGCGCTAGAGCTAACATAAGAAAACTACAGTAATATGACCTTAAAAGGACAGGAAGAAATCGTTATCCCATCCGCTTAAAGTCGTGGCAGAATTTTTCCCTGATGAGCTGTCGGTTCAAGGTCTTTCCCAGAAATTTTAGCTCCAGGGCTGTCCGTAGAAGTTTAAAAACCTGTAGATCCTGGGTTGTCCGTTTAAGTCATATTACTGAATAATTTTCTCTGTCAAAATTGACCCATGGTTTTTTATCTTCAATGTGAATAATGAGAGTTGAAATCTCTTCTTTGCCTTATTTTGTCCTTGAGAGACGTTTGAAATAGTCAAGTTTGCTTCAAAGCGCAAAAAAAGTCTCAATTCTTGATAATTGGTGAAAAATGATGCTGGTAGGTTACAAAATTATCAAATAAATTAAAAAATTATAGTTGACATTTTTAGCTATACAAAAATTAAGGTAGCTTTTTTTTTTAATAGGGCCCACCCTACTCGGTCATTTTTCGAATGAAAACCGTTTGTTGAAATCTGGTATGGTCTTCGAGAGTAGGGTAGGCTAGTAGGGACGTAGTAGGGTAGGCCCTATTAAAAAAAATACCTAAGTGAAACTTTGCCCATAAATGTGATGGCAAATAATTCAATAAATTTAACATACGAAGACAAAGCGAAATGATGACACCGGTTTGCAATTTAAAGCATTCCTAAGGCATCTATGGCACTTTGACATTTTGCTTGCTGTGTGTTTCGGTTGTGTTTATTTCGTTCCAAACAACTATTTTGAAAATATAATATAACTGAATTATACAGAGGTTGTATTACTTTGACAAACAAATTACTGTGGTTTTCGTCTATAAGGACAGCTGACATTTTGCCATACTGTCCTTATTTTTTAAATTGTTCTAAAAATTTCAAAATTAACGGTGAAGAGATAAAAACATAATTTAAAGTTTCGGAGGTCATTCTTTTGTCGAGAAATAATGAAGACTTTTTTGTTGTTGCTTTTCACCTATATTTTTACGAAAAAGAGGTGAATTATAGATATTTGAAGAAAAAAAGACCATTTGGATATGTTTGCCATATTGTCCTTATAAAGGGGCGGACCAAAAAAAAGCGTAGGTTTTGGCCATATTTCTGCCATATCGCCCTTATAGAGGGTTTCCTTATAGACGCACACCACAGTAATTATTAAACTGAAATTAAACCAGAATTTTAACAAATAGAGTCAGAGAGTTCATAACTGAAAGTAAAAGTTGACTGAAACGTCGTTTTGAAGCCTTGAGCTCTCTAGCGCTACCTATACAAAATATGCCGGAAATATTGAAGAAAATTTGTTAGCAAAAACAAGGGCGGTGGCATCATTAGCATGAACATTTTCCTCTGTTAAAATTGCATCATAAAGGACGAGTTTTCAACAAATACATTGATTTTTACCAACTGTTGTGTATGTCTATGAGACATGTTTGGTTTGCCATTTGTGTACGAAAATAGGTGATTCGTAACCTGATCAACCCTCATTTTGTTCTGTTTTGTGTGAAAAAGCTACCCGCTACATTAATACCCGCTACATTAATATGGTATTTGGAAATGAAAAAATCTTCAAAAATTGATTTTTCAAAATTACGTAGGTTTTGGCCAAATTTCGGCTGTTTTGTCTTTAGATACAAACAGAACAGTACAAAAATAATTGAAAAGTTGTATTTTTATGCAATTTTAAATAAAACACAGTATGTAACTTTTTTGCACCCTTTTTTCCAATTTGGATAAATCTGCATTCTACCGTTTTGATTGGTTTAATCTGGAAAAGACGTAGGTATTTGCCAAAATTGATCGTTCTCATTGGGGGATAGCAAGTTATCCAAATTGGAAAAAAGGGAGGAAAAATGTTACATACATGTGTACTGTGAATAAAAAATATTCATGTTAAAGATACCTTCGCCAAAAATAACTGCAAAGTGAAATAAACGTACTCTTGAAGGAGACATGCAAATTTTTGACAATATGGGGTTCGTCCCATTCTTAATAAAATGTATGATTTGACCCAGTTTTAGTACAAAAATGTTATAAATTTAGGTAACAGTGGATTATTTTTGCGAATTAAGAACTTCGACTGATTGAACTTTTACAGCGTTTATTTTTCACAGGTTGTATCTGGGGTCAACTTGCCAGAATCAAATCAGTAAAGTATAAGTAATTACAAAATTTAACCCATTAGCTACGGAGATTGTGTAATTAGTCGAACCAATAAAGATAAATAACGATTTTTTACAGTAGGATTTGAGTGTTTAAGGATTAGGCGGCACCATTCGAGTCATAAATGAAAAGATGCCTTATCGCTAAATTAGAAAAAAAATAATTTCAAATATGGCGCCAGAAAGCTCGTGAAAACATCACATTCATGATTATATTGTTTAACTGAGAATTCATAATAACTGAGAAGTTTTGAAGTTTAAAAAGGTCAAACTGAGTTAGAGTGTTAGACGATTTGAAATAAGGAATTGCGAAAGTCAAAAATTGATATCGATGTTTTTGAGCCTCAGAATTTTTTCGGTTTTTGAGAAATTTACAAAAAAAATTGATTTTTCGGTCAAGATTTTACAGGGGGGCTAAACCCAGTTCTAGCGACTCCGTATGAAGAGCTGGAGCGCTTATTTTTTTGCAAGTGAAAATTAAGCGTTTTTTAGTAAACGATTTTTTTGGATTAGGTTCGGCGACGATGTGGTCAACGTCAAATATCCGGTCAAAGTTCAAGGTCATCGTATGACCTTGAAAGTACCACTACAGGAATTTTCCGGGTCGACTTTTTGATGAACGTATTAGCATCTATTGGTGAATTATATACTGAAAGGTATTTTGAAGTCATAACGATGAACTTGAGATTGACCTTGAGGTTTCACCATTTTTGCTCTCTAGCGACTGTTCAGTATTTAATTCACCCATAGTTGCTAATACGTTCATCAGAAAGTCAACACTGAAAATTCTTCTAGTGGTACTCCCAAGTTCATACGATGACCTTGAAGTTTAACCGGTTATTTGAGGTCGACCACATGATCGCCGACCCTAATCCAAAAAAATGGTTTACTTAAAAACTCTCAATTTTCACTTGCCAAAAAATTAGCGATCTAGCTCCCCATACGGAGTCGCTAGAACTGGGTTTAGTAAGATATCGAAAATTTGACCGAAAATTGTTTTTTTTTGAAAAAATTTTCACAAACAAAAAAATCCTGCGTCTTAAAATGACCAGAAAAAAAATTCTCTACAAGATGGCTCAAAAACATCGATACCCATTTTCGACTTTTGAAATTCCTTATTTCAAATCGTCTTAAAGTTTTGAGTATACCAATGTTTTACAGGTTATAATTTTAATCATACTAAAAGTAAACCAAAGTAGGCCCGACAAAACTTTTTTTGCTGACTGTCGCTGATTTTTTGATATGTTCTAGGAAATCGTGAATAAAAATGATCTTTGTTAAGAAAATTTCACCAGAAAAATATTCGAAAAAGCTTTAGCGGTTTAAACCGTTTTTGAAATTGTCTATCCTTTAGCTTGGCATTGTCGGAAGAAATTCCAAGTATAGTTTCAAGGTTAAAAATAGACAATTTTAAAAACAGTTTTGCGTTTTTGAACACTTTTAGGGTGAAATATCTGAAAAAACTTTTTCATAGATCATTTTTATTCATGATTTCCTAAAACATGTCAAATAGTCAGCTACCGTAGGTAAACATGCCGCATGTTACATGCGGTTCGAATAAAGTTGAAAATAAGCTTAAATAATACAAAGTTTTTTTTCAATTATTCGGTCGGTTTAGCCTATCAGAAGAATATTTAATATCAATGAAATTCTTGGTTTTTTAACGAAAGACATCAATGTTCGCCGGATTTACTTAAATAATTAAAAAAATATATAATTTTCATAAAACAGTTTCAGAAAGAATAGATTTTTTTTATTTTCAATTTAGTTAAATAAATTTCAACTTAATTTTTTTAAGAGAAACGAAACGAGATAGTTTAGTTGTTTTTTGGACCTTCTTCGATATTCACAGAACCGATAGTTAAAGTATTCAAGTTTTTTTTCTGATTTAACAAAATAGTAAACCGGCCAGAAAACGATTGGTGGTGGTCTTCCATTACAATTTATCGTACAATAACTTTTAATAAAAAATGTTTTCTTTCTAAGATCTTAAATCGTATACAGTAATAATCGTATATGTACGAAAAATGTTTTTTAAATAGGTAGTTAGGCTAAATGATCATGTATGCAAAAGTCATGGCTAAAATTGTTAAAACAAATGATTTAACATAAAACAGAATAGAATTAATGAATTTAACTGCAATGTTGAACTGGCGCCAACATAAGCATTTTTGTCCGGCATACTTTGTGTACTCCATGAATTACACGATTCGGTGTCACAAACATTACAGATGTAAATGTCGCAATCCTTTTGGTATTTTCCTTCCCTAAAATGAAATTCAGTCAAAAATGGCACTAGTACGCTTCACGAAGAAAAAATTTGAATTATGCTGCATAATTTCAACAGCTCAATGGAAATGCTTTTTTGAGACACTTGAACAAACATTTTTCACAAATTCAAAAAGCTTACGATCAAATGGAATTTAAATAATAAAAATATAAGAAATTTCATCAGTCAAAATTTATTTTTTTATTCTTGGTTTTCGCGCCTTTAGGTGATTCACGTTTTTTCTCCAAAAATTAGTTAACTGAAAAAAAATTTGTTTGTATTAAGCCTATAGATTTAAAACTTCAGTTAAAGCTCAACCCTTGTTGCAAAAGACAAAATAAAAATTATTGGCAATTGCTATACATGCAATGTATATTTCTACCGACCATTTTAATTTCACCACGCGACATTATTTTTTTTGTTCTTGCACTAGAAAGTACTTAACAGCAAATTCGAAGAAGAAATTTCCTTATGGATATAAAAACTAATATCTTCGTCTTTATTCTTCAAATTATGGTTTTAGGCGAAAATCAACTTCTTTGAATGCAAACTTATTAAAAAATCTTTGAAAAAATTGTTTTTTTTTTAATTTTTTTCTCCTGTCGTGTTGAATATATTTTTATCTCAAAGCGATAGAAATATTTTAGGGTTCAATCAAAAAATATTTCTAACAAAAAAAATATTCACATCTCAAAGTTTTAACAAAAAAATCACATATTCTCACCTCCGTAATATAGAAACATATCAATTTTGGCTTTAAATAAGTCGAATTATAATATTGTGTAGGGAATGAAATATGATTTTTCAAAATTTTTAAGTGCCAACTGGCACTTTTCTGACTACAGGGTTATTTCGAAATGCTGAGAACACATGTGAAAAACAGGCCCTTATGAAAATAACTTACTCATCCATTGGACAATAAGTGCATTTTCCTTCGCGTTGGTAAACCACTGGCTGACATTCTCTTCTGACAAAATCTTTTCCTTCAAATTTTGCTAAATCTGGCTGAGGTTCGGGAATAATTGCCCCTGTTGCATCAGTAACATTTTTGGGATCGGTGATAAGAGTGACTTTACCTTCAATTTTTGGCCAGACTCGACCTACTACTGTAACGCAGTAACTTTCCACTGGACATACTTTTCGCATACTAAATATGAATTGATTACTTTAGTTTCTAACATCGAATGTACGTATACTTGGGAAGGGTTTCACTGAAATTTGTGAGTTTTACATTAAAATTTTAGACTTTAATTTTTATTGCACTTTAATTTTTATTGAAAAGCCACTCAAACTTCAGAATATCATCTTGGCGTAAGCCAACTTTCTGATCAGTGGTTCACTAGCTTTCTTTTGATCCTACTTTCGAAAAAATCGAAGCACATATTTTTTCGGAAATTTTTACACGTGACCTTGAAAAATTCATATTCAAAATTTTAGCCATAAATTGCAAAAAAGCTCGGCTTACTTTCTTAGGAATCTTCTGAAGATATACTTTGCAGAAATTTGAGCCATTTTAAAATGTATCCTCGGAGGAGATAGATTTTAAAGTCTGATATGGTCAAAAAACGTCGGTTATTTACGTTCTGAAATTGTTTAGTCGCCGGATCAAAAAATTGGAGACTACGTTACGTGCGTCACTGGAGAAATGTCAAATAAAAAGTCCAGCCCCTAAACAGGACGAGTTTGAGTCGTCGCTTAAACGCACTAAATATATCTGTACCAACTTTTAAATTTTCAACTTACTAATCTAATGATGACGCAAGTACGAAACTATATCCATGTCTTCACATTTCTTATCACTTCCATCGACAGAAGTGCATTGATAACAAGAAGAGGTTTTGTAGGCATATCTGAATTAAATATTTATCAAACATTAACCTGTTTACGTTTTTTAAACTTTTCGATTTTATTTGCTTATGATTAAAATCAGGGTTTTGTTTTAAATGGAGTGGTTGTCGATATCTGGGCTTGAAATATAAATTAATTTAACTAAATTTTTGCGATCATCAAACAAATTTAAGGTGTCCGAGATTTATTTTTACTATCATCAAAAAAAATCATCAAGTTTTT
>SCLH01000493.1:78638-96360 GCA_004367855.1 Oikopleura vanhoeffeni
CATATTTTTTTCCAAGGTTTCACACGCCAAAAATTATTTGTCGCTATCTTGTCTAGTTCTCCCAGTCGAAATCACAAGTGGCCTACCTAAAAAAAACGACCTGAATAATGATGATTGGTAAGTTCCTTATTATTTTCTAAAATATTTCTCTTCATGTTTTGTTCTACTTTTGAAATTAGAATGTACTTCTAAGCTTACCTCCATTTAAATATTTATTGAATCTCAAAATAGCCTGCTAAGTCCCGAGAGGTTTCATCGTATAATCAAAGAAAGTCAAATGAGAAACCAAATTATCTATAGGGGTTTCCCAATCAATTAAACATATACAATATGTCAGGTGTTAAATTACCCTACAGCTTTTGCCGAAAAATGGATGATTAAACTACCGGTAAAATATCGGAAATCGAAAAACTGGCTTTGCTACCAAAAGGCCATAAAAATTAAAAAGTCGCAATAGGTACTAATCTTGAACTCCATTTGCATGTATCTAAAAAACGAACAAAATTTGTTGACGCATATTGATAATTTTCTTCTATTTTGATATTTTTCAAAATAAAATTAGTTTTTAGGGTGTTTGCGATGACAAAATTAAATTTAAAGATATCTTATATTAAATGTGCCAACTTCGATCTATAATTACTGCCAAGAAACGCTTTAAATTCGATTTTTCATAGTTTTTGCTCATAAATATTATCAGAATTTCAGGAAAATTGGAAATTTGCAAGAATTTTCGAGACAACATTTCAAAAGATGGCTCCTATAGATTTTNAAAATATAGAATGTACTCTAACGACCCTTACCTGTCCATTTCAAATCATTTATTGAATCTCAAAATAGCCCTCCTACAGCCTCCACGAAGAGTTTTCATCCGTTTAATCAACAGAAAGTCAACATCCGCCCCCCCCCCCCGAGAAAACCAACATTGATCTTAGGGGTTTGCCAATCAATAAAACATACTTTACAATCATATGTCACGACCCCCTGTTAAATTACATCCCTACAGCTTTGCCAACAAAAAGAACACAACCCACATGATTTAAAAACTACCGGTACCAATCTACGGAAATCGAGAAAAAAACCGGCATTTCTACCCAAAGGCCATAAAATTTAAAAAGTCGCAAGTAGCTCACTAAATCTGAAACTCCATTTGAAGAGTGTATCTAAAAAGGCGCCCACGAACCAAAGATTAGTCATGAAGCGCCATCATGATATTTCTAATCTATTTTGAATCATTTTCAAAATGTAAAACTGTGTTCGCAAGCACCCCACCCACTAGATCCCAATTAGCAGCACAGTCCCGCTTCTCCGGCCACGCCATGACAAAATTGGTATTAAAAAGATATCCTTAACATTAAAACTGTCCAGAACTTCGGATCTAATCTCAACTGCCAAAGCAGACAGAACGACTTTCTATTTTTAAATTCCGATTTTTCATAGTTTTGCTTCATAAATATGTATCAGAATTTCAGGAAAATTGGAAATTTGCAAGAATTTTCGAGACAACATTTCAAAAGATGGCTCCTATAGATTTTAAGTCGGGCTTTCGCATAACTTTAAATAGTGAATAAAATCATCAAACCGTGAATTAAAAAAAAATCACGAACAGTGTTGTTGGAGTAGGCTTTCCAGCAAGCTTCCAAAGTTGGCTGTTTTGACTTCTAGGGACTTAAATTCAAAAATATAAATTGATTTCAGGGAGACCTACTAAAGTACTAAAAATAACATTCAAACAATTTTTCGTGCAGTTAAACATTGCATTTTTATAGACATTTCTTGAGAAATCTTATAGTTTAAATAAATTTTAGTAAACTCCCCGCTGAATATGAGAATAAGCAAAAAAACTTCGATTAATTTAAAAAACAAATTCGGAAAAAAACAATCGAACGATTTGGGAATCTCGTAAGATTGCGAACTTTCGGACGATCGCCGTCACGAAAATGCGTTCGAACTATTTCAAGACATCGACTTGAGTATTTTGAGCACGAAACCATAAATTCCCCCTTTTATTCGATAAATTTCAAATTTTCACGGTTTAGCATAAAATTTCGTACCTGCAAAGAAATGAGCTTTCCATATAATCTGGCTGCATGAAAATTCGCCATCAAAAATGGGCGAACAAGAAGCACATCAAATTTCTTAGGCCAGGTTTTATCTGGTTCTCTCATAGTCTCCAGAAAGTTAAGGAAAAATTTTAGTCCAGAATTGCAAATAACGTTGATTTTTCTGATTTGATGAAGTGTAGGACTCTCTAGAATTGAAAATTAATCATACTGTCGTCATCATGATTTTGCGTAATTTTTAACAAAAATCAGGGTTAACGTTTTGACCGGAAATTACCGGTTTCTTGAAAACTATCTCACCCACAAATTTGATGCATCTAAGATGTCGCAATCTTAACCCGTGTGAGCACCAGACAAAAAAAAGTTCCGCCATAGGCACCGAACCTATATATAGGTTACTGTTTTCAACGCGCATTACAGAAAACCCAAGGTAGTTAGAGTTTCATTTTTTTTGCATAAGGAAGTTCAAACGATGGTATTTTTGCATCCGAACATTTGATTTATTTCTAGAATTTTGGATTTTTAGTTCAGTAAAATTTTACTGATAAGGCATGTAGGTACAGCATATCCGTGTACAAGCTTACAGTGGTGTTCACAAAATTATCTTTTGGTATTGGATCGATGCACAAGGATCTGCACCTCCATGTATTGTTTTTTCTCATTTGATTTATATATAATCAATCAAAAATATTTTTAAATAAGTTAAACATTTGATTGAAAAAATCACATTTTTCATAAAAAAATGGTTCATTTTTCCCTATAAAAGCCACGTAAGTACATTCTGATACTTTATTATCTGGGTCTCGGATATACTAATCAAGTGACTCTGTCGGGACAAATTTAATTTGCTCGAATTAATTTTTTAATAATTAAAATATTTTCGTGTTAAGATACCTTAAAATGAAAATTTTTGACGCAATATCAACTTGCTGGAGACAAAAACTTTTCTGTTTCCCTGCTACTGACCAAAAATATAATCATTTGTTTTGCAAGTGTCCAACCCTCCCATCTGGACAAAACCAACTTTTACTAACAAACTGGCCTATTTTCAAATTTTCACATTCTAACGCAATAGCGTCGCATTGTAGATTTTTTGTAGAGGTAAAAGATTTGGAAAAAATCTCAAAAACAACTTCCAAACGCCTCCGCTAAATCTTGAACAAAACTTGGTCCAAAAAAAATAAGTCACTTCCATTTTGAAAATCGCTGACAAAAATTCTTTATAATGTATTCGAACGGAGACATTCCCTACGAGGTTTTTTTGCATATTTCTAGTGATTTTTAAGATATGCAGTCACATATATGATAGGTGTTGGTGCTACACGGTTAAGGACAGTGAGTCGTCCGATTCTCCAGCTTCACGTATAATACTTTTTATACACCTATTTTAGTAAATTTCATGCCAAGTGTTCACTATATAGATTTATTGTTTTTAGAAGATTTTTTTCAAAAAAAGGTCGGTTTTTCGGAATTAAATAAAGTTAAATGAAAGTGACATAATAGATTCTCATCATAACCTTTTGATGCCCTATTCTTGAGAGATATTGTAACTGAGTTTTTTTAACTCCAAAAACTTTTTTCTGAATTTGAATTTTTTCAAACATAAATAGGTTTAGAAAAATTTAATTAGTCAAATTTCAACCAAAAACTAGAAATTCACAAGTCGGTTCCTGAACTTTAGAGAAAAAAAATCAAAAAAGGTCTACATTAACCAATCTAGGCATAATTACGACCCTAATGGTAGTCAAGATACAAAATTAACCTATGCGGTCATCTTATCTATCATGTAGAAGGAAATTCATGGCGATATTCCGAAAATTAAAAATAGTAATTTTTCCGATGAAATACCCGTAATGATCAAAAACAAGCATTTTAGATTATAGAGCTAGGATACAGTATCTCAGAATGGAGGTAGGTCGAATAAGTGCATTTTACGCATCATCCTGCATGAAATCTGCATCAAGTTAGAAAATCCAATTTTCCAAAAAAATAGATTTTTCTTTGCGTATTATCCGTCAAGCTAAATTTCGAAAAACGGGTGCTAAAAATGGTTTGTATTGCTGCTCTGGCGGCTGACACAAAAAATTGCAGGAGGAGAAAGCTTTATAGACTATAATTATAAATTATACTGTGGTTTGCGTCTATAAGGACAGCTGAGATTTTGCCATATTGTCCTTAGCTTTTGGTGCCATATTGTCCTTATTTTTTTTAAATTGCTCTAAAAATTTCAAAAATAACGGTGAAGAGCTGAAAACATAAGCTAAAGTTTCTGCCCATATTTCTGCCATATTGTCCTTATAGACTCACACCACAGTAGTTTTTTTTGGAGAGGCTTATTTAAGGTTTTCTTTGTGAGTGTAAATGGAATCTTATCAAATAACTGTGAATTATAAAATGATCAAGAAGCGTTGTTTTTTAAGTACTTACCGTCATTGTCCGAAATATTTATTTTAAGATCTGTCATTTCTGAATAAATTTCTCCAATTTCATATTGAAGTTGCCTTGAAATTTGTAGATAAAATTGAGAGTTAATTTCTTTTAATAATGGGAGCAACAAATCAATTCTTCTTTTATTCATCTTGCATCGACGTTCAAGATTGTTGTCAAACTCAGCTAGATGCTTCCATGATCTAAAAAAAATTAATCAATTTGATCTACAGTAGGGTCTCTCTTACTGAAACGCCAATTAAAACAAAATTCACAATTTGCTTCAAAATTGAAAAAGAGAGATCAAAGTAGAACTGTGGTTTCTGTCTATAAGGACAGGTAAGATTTTCCTAAATTGTCCTTAAAAATTTTTCCCAAATTGTCCTTTAGCTTAAGCTAATTTTCCCAAATTATCAATCTGTCCTTACCTATTTTTTGAGCCATATTTCCCCCAAATTGTCCTTATAGAGGGTGTTCTTATTGACAGAAACCACAGAAGTTAATAATGGCGAAGATATCTTTTATTTTGCTTGAATTTGAAAATTGCATAAAAACACAAAAAAAATCCAAATTTTTTTTCTACCAAAAAGCAACTGTGTTCTGCATCTTTTAGGACAATATGGCCAACACTTACGCTTTTAATTTGACATGTCTCTCCATAAGGACAATATGGACGAGAACGGACAATTTTTAGCCGAAAAGCAAAAAAGGTTTTCCTTATTTTCGGCCAAATCCATTTTTATTGATAAATGGCTTGACTTATGTTTTTAGTTCTTCACCGTAAATAAATACTTTTTTGAGCATTTTTGTAAAATGAGGACAAAATTTATTTCGGATGAAAAATGATGAAAACCTTTTTTTTCGTTCACCTAAATTAAAAATTTTCGAAAACTGGCTTACTGTACGTTTTCCTCCATATTGTCCTTAGAGAGGGACACGCCAAAGTAAAAAGAGTAGGTTTTGGCCATATTGTCTTGATAGACGCATACAACAGTAATTTCCTTGCTAAATACACTGCCGCCATTAAGAATTTACCTTGACATATCCTGCGTTACTTCTATATGATCCGTGACCCACCCATCCATTGTAAAATACTGAGTTACTTTTGTAAAGAATAATTCATTCCTCTGGTGAATTTTATTTGCCTGAACCAATGTCGAAATCGGTCGAAACGGAATCCCATCAAAATTATCTGCGTCCGATCCTGATTCGTCAATAGTAAATGTAACTTTTGGGGAATATACATTTTTAGTCGACTTTTTGAAAATTGGCCATTTTCTTCCTTATAGTTAGGGAGCGAACCGGCAACCTTTCTGACTAAATCATAACAGTTGACCTAAATTATTTAAGCTGACAGGGTAAATATACCTCAAAGAAACTGATTCTGACCATAGAAAAAATTTTGAGCTCTCTAGTGGCCACAAAATGAGTCACCAAGACCACTTTTATATCGATTACGCGACTTCCTGGTCGTTATTTGCTAGATTTTTGGCCAAAATTTTTAAATAATTCGGGTTTTGAAAACAACTCATCCGATTACATTTTTAGAAAGCTCAACTGAGCACAAATATCTTGTTAATAATAACAAAAAAAAAATTGGTCTATCGGACCAATTTATTTTATCTTTGTTTCTGAGATTTCTGAAATTTTATATTTATTAGTTTTTCTTAAAAAAATTGGAAGCAATGGTCGGATTTGGACCAATTTTTGTATTTTATTATTCACAAGATATTTGAGCTCAGTCCGAGCTATCTAAGAATGTAATCGGATAAGTTGTTTTCAAAAGCAGAATTATTTAAAAAATTTGGCCAAAAATCTAGCAAATAACAAAATTTTGAAAAAAAAACATGTTCGAAAATTTTGGAAAAAATTTTAGGTCATTTTGAACGGAGTTTTATTTTTTTTCAAAATTTAATTTCACACCCGATTTTTTTTTCTGGTTTTACATAACTATTTCAAACGTTAAATTTGGGCCCGGTTCGCTTCTTACTTATAGACGAACGTTTCTTTCAAAATAAAGTTGGTTGTGGCCAAATTTCGACAGTTTTGTCCTTATAAACAAACACGACAGTTTTACAATTTCAGATGATATTTTTAATTTTCGAATTGAAACCGGGTTTATTTTTTTAAATTTGTAGAATTTTTGCACCTACTGTACTCATTTGTCATAGCAAAATATCAGAGAAAAAACGACCGAAAATGTAAACTCCACTTTTGGGATACCAGGACTACCATCTTCAATGTCCTCGATTTCGGCTTGCATAGTTCGCATCAACAGCTTTTTGGAAGAATAATCCATGAAATTAACACAATATTTTATCCAACATCGAGCGATATCACTCTCAGCTTCATTTAGCTTCGTTTTTACATCTTCATCAGCTTCAGTCGAGTTACTTAGTTCCTCAAATTCACGGTCAAAATAAGAAAAAATGGGTCCAATAGCAATTTTGACTGAATTATTTATGATGAAACCATTAGACGAAAAAGATACGAATTCACATTTTGAGGGTTGTATTTATGGTATGTGATCAAAATTTTTACCGGGGGGCCAATATCGCCAAAAGTTATTTCTCAAAAAAATCGGCTATATTGGGCTCTTTCGGCGATATTGGCACTTTCGTCGATATGGGAAAAAAATAATTTTTTTCGTTCAAAAATGGAAAACGCGTGGGCGTTCGAAATGATGTCATAATTTGAAAGTTTTTTCAATTTTTTTAGGAGTTTTACAATAGGTTCAAATAGAATAAAATGCGTAAAATTACGTACCTCACCAAACGCGATCAAATGAATATCCCAAAAAGTAGATTTTGGAGATTTAATCAAGAAATATGACGCCCTCACAGTAATTTGTGATAAAAACCATTTAATATAAAATCGTGACATTGCGTAGATTTTTACGGCGAATTTGCATCGATATTGGCAAATTCGGCGATATGAAGCCTCTCCCTGTAACATATTTCCGGCCCACATCACGTCTTTATGAGCAATAAGTTAAGTATTTTTAACTTTTATCGTGCAGTCTTGATTCAGCCACACAAAAAAAAATTTTAAGAACTTGCTCAAATTTCTTCTTTCAATTTTGAAAAAAATTAGATTCCATGGACGTTTCGCTTTTAGTTAAATAAAGCATTTTCAAAAATAAAGATATTTAAGTTTTAAAAAATACACTCAACATGGTTTTCAATTTCGGCTCGTGGCGCGCCCTCAATATGTCAAGAATATCGGAAAACAATTAAATTAATAAATATCTTTAAAAAAACAATCATTCAGGTGTGCGTGATCAGTTTCCATTAAAAACATTATTTTTCTCTTTGCAAAGGTGGTAAATGTTAATTTCTTCGTTTTATCGACTGAGACTCTCGATTATGACCGGTTCCTGATTAAGCATTATCGAGCTAGCTTTGAGACAATGATGAGCTGTTAGAAAATCGTCTATGGTTATATAATACTGACTTAAACAAGCGCAGTGTAAAGACCATTCTCTATAAAACGGATAAATTTAATTTTTTAGGACCAAAATTGTTTTTCATATTTATGTGAATGACGATTGAAGAAAAAATAAGAACTGTGATTTTCGGCCATAAGGACAGCTGAGATTTTTCCATATTGTCCTTATTTTCGAAATACGTCGAAAAATTTCGGAAATTATTTATTTATCTACATTTATCGAAAATTTTAAGATAAAGCATTAAGGTTTCTAAAAGTTCATATTTCCAGTTTATAAAACACCTGTTTTTCGGGAAATTTTGACCGAAGAGCAAAGGTCTTCATTATTTTTCAAAATAAATTTCTATTAATTGAAATTTATTTGAAAAATAATGAAGACCTTTGCTCTTCGGTCAAAATTTAAAAAAACCGGGGTTTTATTAAAAATTTCCCGAAAAACAGGTGTTTTATAAACTGGAAATATGAACTTCTAAAGACCTTTTTTTGCTCTATCTTAAAATTTTCGAAATGGGCATATTGCCTTTATAGAGGACACGTAAGAATAAAAAGTGTCGGCTTTGGCTATATTTTGTTCAAATTGTTACAGTAGAGTGTATTTAAACGGACTCACCCTATAATTTTGACGTGTTACTGCAAAAAACACTAAAAAGGTTCTAGTTAATATATTTTTCTCTCTAGTTTTTTCTCTCAAATTTATCCAATTTTTCTTGGATTATAATTATTGGTTTTCAGTTGTCTTTCCAAACAAAGCCCGCAATAATCAGCTGATTCATCCGAATTGCCCAAAGTCTTCGTATTCTGGGCCAGAAAGAAAAGCGTATGAGTGTAAATTAATTCAAAACTCGCCTCTCGCGCTTCCTTTCCAAGCCGTTCACTTTCCCTTTCCAAAATTTCCCATTGATCCCAAATATATTTCACGTTCTTTTCAATATTTTCTGCATAAATTTTCTTGGCTTTGAGAAGATATTCGTATGCTTTTTCTGGCTGGTCACGTTCGGACCAGACCACAGCGATATTGTTGCATGATTTCATATAACAAGCTGTAGCACGCTATAGAGGGTTTTTTAATTTCTGGTTTTAGTTTGATGAAATTATTTGTAAGGACTCCTTACTAAGGAGAATATTTTTTTACGAAAATGAAAATCCAATTTATAATTGTTTGACGAAAACAATTTTTTTAACGAGAAAATACAAAAAATTTCAGGAAATTGTTTTTTGACTTAAAAAATTTCGATTATGAAAACGATTACAGGAAAATTTAAAAAACTGATTTTCATGAACATTTAAAAATCGGATTTTGATGACAAATTTCAATTTGAAAACTATTGTCGCGTGTTTCTATGAGAAACCGATTTACTTTTTTGTGCCCAAATTCCATAAATAAGGATGGATATACAAAATAGCTAAAACTATAATGACAAAATAAAACGATATATCTGTATAATTACAGATATATCTAAGATTATACTTACGTGTCCCGTATAACTTTGACTACAGAGACTTAAAAAATCGTGTGATTTCATTAGTCAATACACATTGAGTCTTGTGTATTGACCAATCAAAACACATCCTAGTTCTACGGGACACGTAAGTATAATTTTCGATATCATCTCATTTTGTCTTTATAGACGGATTTTATATGGAAAGTCTTATTTGTCGAAAAATTCCAATTTTCAAGAACAATTTTCGAACAAAAAGGATTTTTAGAATGGTTTATTTGAAATTAAAAATAGAGAAACTGAAAATATAAGATTTTTTGAATTTTTATGGTTTTTTGGCTAAATGATGAATAATTTTCCGATCCGAAAAACTGTAATAAAACTAACGAATGATTTTTTAACAGAGTCAGTTAAAAACGGCCCTGATCAAATTTGAAAGGTTCGAGTATACTCAAACATTTTGAATATTCAGCGACGGCAGAAGGACGATCTTCAGTTTCGTACTCGATTTTACCAAGGAAATAGTGCAATGTGCCCTTATAAAAGATAAAAAATGGGAAAAAAAACAAGACAATAATTTAAGCCGTACAGGCTTAGAAACGGGACGGGAAAAGCGGAATAAAGGTTATAGAACTAGAAAAAACACATGTTGGGTTTAGTTCAAGCTGCTCAAAATTACATACAAAAGTGAATTTCTAGTCTGATATATCTTGTCATAATACTTGTGCGTTATTCTCAACTTGTTTTCGAGATTCTCTCATTTCTCTCCCGCACAAGTATTATATTCGATATACCGCGTGAGTTCCAAGGGGCGTCTAGAATTGAGGTGATTCGAAAACATGCAATTATACTACCGCTTAAAATCTTGCCTCAAATCACCTGAAGTCTCAACAAATCACTTTTTGTTTCGACGCTACTTGAAACTCACGCGATGTGTGAACCTCAAGAAAACAAACAACACCGACAAATGAGATCATCGCAAGATTATTGAACGCGAGCCAATCATTCTGCGTATGATTATATACTGTACTATTAACAGTACATTTACAGAAAACTGCAGAAATTTATTATACGGTGAATCCAATGATTTTTTTTCTTATATCAATTACGGGACTTCCTGGTGGTTTTTTACTAGATTTTTAGCAAATTTTTTAATATAATTCGGCGTTTGCAAACAACTTATTCGATTTCATTCCTAGATTGGTCAAACTGAGCACAGATATCTTGTGCATAATAAGATAAAAAAGTTGGTCCGAATCCGACCACTGTTAACTATTTTTTTGAAGAAAAACTAATAACTAAACAATTTCAGTAATCTTAGAAAAAAACTAAAAAAATAGTCTGATGGACCAACTTTTTTTATTTTATTCTTCACAAGATAGATTTGTGCTCAGTTTGAGCTATTTAGGAATGAAATCGGATGAGTTGTTTGCAAACGCCGAATTATATAAAATTTTTTGCTAAAAATCTAGTAAAAAACGACCAGGAAGTCCCGTAATAGATATATAATAAGGGATCTCCATTAGTTCAAAATATGTGCGTTCGCGGTTGACC
The DNA here is from genome assembly GCA_004367855.1 of Oikopleura vanhoeffeni. Classification (NCBI taxonomy): domain Eukaryota; kingdom Metazoa; phylum Chordata; class Appendicularia; order Copelata; family Oikopleuridae; genus Oikopleura; species Oikopleura vanhoeffeni. Next base: position 89,566 of record SCLH01000493.1, read on the forward strand.
TTCATTTTGTCCGCAAAGACAATTGCACATATTATGCGAAAACTATTCTGGCCTCAGAGTCTTCGCAGAATAGGCGCACTTTACGTCGCGGGCAAAATGAGGGTCAAACGCGAACGTGATAATGAAGGACAGAAGATCCCCTTCATAGCTGTTCCGCAGGTTGAACTAAGACTCCCCTATAATATTTTTGGTATCTCTTTTCAAATATATTTTTTTCTCTTCCTTGGCTATAATAAATTCTTCTAGAATATCATTTTGATCTTCAATTTTTGAAATTAATTCGAATAAAATTTCTTTTGCTTCATACTTCGTTTTAAAAGGAGTAGCTTCGTCATTATCGGCTTTATAACACGCTTCAGCCCTCTTATAATCCTTATGAATCGTTTCAAAAAAATCCATAGGTAGTTTCTCTATATTTTGACTTATAAATATACTTTTTTAAATGAATAATAATTAGGGGATTAATTGACCAATCGGAGGACTTTATTGATTTTGAACGCGGAGTTGATTGGCTAAGGTATTTTCTATTGAGTCATTGGAATTCATGACCTACACTGAAGTTGATGTGGTTCGATAGAAAAGAAAGGCCAAAATCGATATTGTTTGGTGGAATTCGTATGTTAAGTTTTCGTCTATAACTTATAGACTATCCCAAGGGATCGAACTGGGCCAAAATTTCTCTTTTGAACTAGAGTAAGGTAGGAACGGCTCCGATTTTATTTATTTTCGGAGCACTTTTAGGTTTTGGGCTGGAAGTAAGTAAAAAAAAATTTTAGTCGCTAGATAATATGTGATTTGGTGATTGGTGTCCAAAATCACCAGGAACATTCTCTAAAAATCAAAAGTCTAAAATGTTCCCTATCAAAATATCCAAAATTTAGTTTCTCGATAGTTTATTCTAGAAAATTTTCCCAAAATGACACTATTCTCATAAAAAGTGAGTTTTTTAGCCTCAACTTTTATAATTTTCGACATAAAAACATGAAATATTGGGTTTTACGATGAAATTCACCACTGAAAAGATGGCCACAATGATTTTTAAGTTAACTCGTAGACTATATTTCTGACAACGCGTTGCCATTTGCCATTTAATTGCATTTTTGGTCGCTGTGCTCTTAATCGAAAAATCCCTAACCGAAAAATCCTAAACTCTTGTTAGCAGAAAAAAAAATGCTAGCCCTTAGCCGTATTATGCGTGTCAAAATTTCTATTTTGGGCGATTCGTTTGCATTTCAGGTACTTACAATCGATCGTAGAAGAATAATTTTGCGATTTCAGCATTTTCCAAATTTCAAACATGTTGCGGAGTTCTGCTTCACAAAGGGAATCAGCGGTTAAATTTCAAAAGTAAAAAAAACAATTTTTGATTTTCGGTATTGTAGAAATTATATTAAAATCTCAGAAAATTTATTTCTTCAACTCTTAAGAACATTTTCTCTGAGTTAGACGATTGACGTCGTTGAAACTTTTTTCTAGGCTCATTTTTATTCATATTGAAGTATATTTATTTGATAACATAAAGAAAATATATGACAGCTAGTGAAATTATTAATTTAAATTAAAGAAAAACGTTTTTAGATACATCAAAAGGGAACGGTTTCTAACAAAATGATTTTCTAAAATGTTTTGAACAAACGTTTACAGGCATTTATATCGTGCAGGCTGCAAATTATGGTGATGGAAAACGAATTCGATCTTCTTCAGTTTCCTAAAAATTTAATGTTAATTTCTGTTTTTTGTGACCAACACTCGGTGGTATTTGCTAAGGGTCGATTGTAAAAAAGTATGAAACGTAAAATGTTTTAATTAGGTAATTCAGAGATTTTTAGCTCACAAATGCAAAAACAAGAGTTCTAGAGCATACAATTTCAAAGTTTTTGCCGGATAAGATAATTTAGACTGAATTCTTTAAAATGTTAAAAAAATGCTTTACATAAATCAGCGCGATCAATATTACATGAATCAATCAAAATACAAATTGACTTAATTAACATTTTATAAATAACATAAATTTGTTGTACAAATTTGTGAAGTCTTGAAATTCATTCTTTTTATTTAGTTCAAAACCTGAAAGATGCTAACGCGAAACGTAGTTTAAATAAAATATATTAAATTTGTTAAACAAATTTTGTTTTTACATAAATTATGAAAAAACAAACTTTGTGTTTTAATTCAAGTTTCCTAAAAAACCAACCCGTTGGCGATTTTTCACTCCTATCCCCATATTTGTCTTATTTTCTTCTATGAAAAAGGATAAAAGGATTTTTTTTACGTCTCAATATTGAGCGTGAATTCTCGTAGTTCTGCTTTTTTAATCTAACATTTAAAAATTTCACGTTTTAAACATTTCACAATCAACCCGTTTGCTTAATGTGCTCGTGATGAAGTTTTATTTTTATATAATGACCTAATGATGATAATTATTTCTTACCGATTTAGGTACAGGCGTTCGGATAAAATGACTTTCGTTACCATTCAAGTGCCCTGTGCCACATAACTAAACTAAATAAAGTTAAAACTGAACAAAAATAGTATTTCATGTTCTTTATCATATCTTTCTGGAACCAAATAATATCCTTTTTCCGACCAAAGTGAATCTTTAAAATTAGGGTAATCTCTGTAGCGCGTGTTCGAATACCACTTATTTTGTCTTAGTGATTGTCTTGAGTATAATGATGTTTCTGATATTGGGAGCGCTAAAGTTCATTAGTGCGTAATCACTAAGAAAATAACTGAGACAATCATCATGACAAAACAAGTGGGATTCGAACACGCGCTATAGAGATCACTCCCATTTTCACGATTCACTTTGGTTGAAAAAATGAATTACAGAATCTAAGAATCGAGCTGATTAGAAAAAATACAAATTTTCGATAAAAAATTATTTTCAAATATTCATGACCCAACCGACGTCTTTCCTAATCTACTGTACGGTATTTTTTGTCGTTTATTGTGGTAAATAACGATATAAAATAGGCCCGAAATTGCGGTATTACCGTGATTATGACATCGCACGAGATAAGAAAAGACTTTGGTTGGATACCGACAGCTTCAAAAGATCCTTTTTGCATTTTGGATATAAAGGGCTCATTAAATGAGCCTCATTTTTCCTCAAAAATAAAATGCAGTCTTAATTTCAGAAATCGGGAAATTCAGTAGATTATCATCATGTTTCGAGAAAACTGAGAGTCATGAATATCAAAATTAAAATTACCGCTGTATTTTGATTGCGACTTTAATTTTCATTGTATCAATTATGGTTAAAATTTTTTTTTCAAATTTTAAACTGTTTTTTATCAAATTAAAATCGAGTTTTTCATAAAATGTTTTTTTGAGTGATGAATATATATTAATATTTAATTGAACTCGAACTTTACCTGTGTTCTATAGTCGTCATATATATGTCTATGCATCATCAAAGGACTATTCGACCCATCGAATTGCTGGCCCCATAAAGCTCCAAGATTTACCGGGTGAGGTAATAAAATTGGTGGTGATTCTAAATGAAACTGTGAAATAGTGAAAAATACAGTTATAATTATATTCATATAGAAAATGATGCCCGTCACAAATACAAATATTAATTTTTTCATTCGGGAGATTCGCTTCAAAACATGAATCAATTCGCTATAACAATTGAACCTATAACCAAAAAAAAATTAAGTCGTATTTATGGTTCGCATAACTGATTTTAATAATGCATGTATATTATTATTATGCGTTTATTTGCAATCTAAAGGTACAAATTGGCTACAATTTGACACTGTCAGTTACAGGTTTTTAACATGGTCGTTACAGTATTTCATCGTTATTTCACAATTATGCGATTATTTTTTTAACTATTTTTGAATGATTTACCGTGGGCTGAATTCAAGACCGGTATAATGTTGAGGTTATTTTGACGTATTTCATGTTTTTTAGTTTAATTTACTAAGCGAAAAAACCCTATTTTTACTTCTGATTTTCAATAAAATTTCATAAATCAGTAGAAATTTTGTTGATGAAAAAGTTCAAAAATAGTTTAGCTGATGAAATTTCGCCATTTATTTATCATTTTGAAAAGTATCTAGAAAACTGAAAAAAGAAACATTAAATCCGTTGAACATAAAATCCTTCTGAAAATCCCAAAAAACAAAATATTTATTACCTGATAATTTTAAACCGGACGAATCTTTTTTCGTGGAATCAATTTCGATTTTTGTGTCTGGACTAAAAAATAACATTAATCAACAGATCGGAAGTTCTCAAAATGACAAAAGAAAGCAAGGAGCTAATTTGAATCAAAGCTCTGCACAGCATGAGTGACTTACCCTTTTTGTTCATTTTTTATATCGCAAGTCATACCACCGCTCAAATCGCTCGATTCGCCACTTTTCTTTTTGCGAGACTTTTCCATTTTTCTATATTTTGCACGACGATTTTGAAACCAAACTAAGTTTATTTTTTAATTTCAGTGATAAAGACTCTATACTGTCTTGGAAACGTTAATGTTCAAAGTTGTGGAAAAATTGGAGTCATGTAGAATTGCGTTCTCCAATTATTAAATTCTAAAAAATCTTAAGGGGATTGTGGGTGCAGTAATTATTTTCGACCACGGTCTCAAATTTGATAATATTTTTCTTGCATCCGACCTATGCCAGCAACAGAGAAATTGATTGCAAGCAAAAAAAGTTTATTACTATCGAATAACTAGTTCTAGAATATCGGATTTGCTTGCAAAAACAATTAATTTATTTAAAATCTCAGACATAGATAGTCTCAAATTACGAAGAAGTTTTGTTAACTTTTCTGTTTCTCCTAGAACATTGTTGTGACTGCATATTTTTGTGTCGTTAATCATTATTGATTATAACGTACTGATGAAGAACCTAAAACTTCGAAATATATTTACATAAATAAAATATTATTATAAATGAAAGTATTTTAGTATTATAATTATTAAAATTTTTGCCCTTTTTTCAATATTTCAATTTTTAGGCCTAATCAATGTAATGATGGCGCGCAGTAGATCTGCATAAATAGTGATTGCGAAAATCTGACGGAAATTATTTAAATTTTTTCTGTTGGATATTGGGCTTAGAGATTCACGAAGATTATTTAGAAAGAGAAAAAATCGCATGTGGCGTTCTGGAAATCGTCCGTTTTCTAAAAAATTGACATTTTTGCTATATTTAACTATAGGCTATAGGCCTATAGCCAACGGAATTTTCAAAATAATTTTCGGCGAATTAAGATGAATTTGTAAAATATTTTCTGTTACGATTCAAGAGAATTTTTTCTGATCAATAATATCGGCATTATGTGATTTTTGGATACGAGGATATCACAAAATAGATCAATGAAGAGTAAAAGCAGCAATTAGGTTTTATGAATTTAACGGTTCATGTTTAAATATTCTCTAGAAATTTATCACTTTTATACATGTACATTCAAAGGTTACGAACTACAATCATTGTAGTACAATGTGCAATTGAAAACATAGATGTCCACTTAATTCTCACAAAATATATTTGAGTTTTAAAAAGGGCTTATTTCTCTCCAGCACATTGCTGGAAGCACCCACAATTCCCTTCGGCAGTAACCGACGCGTTTTATTTTTTCAAATGTTTGTTTGACTTCATTTTTATTCTAATGAATTTCGTATCATATCTCTTTATCACACTTTGGTTGATAAATGCTGTTGCAAGATTTTTCTAGTATAAATTGTACAAGAAAAATCTTCCAACAGCATTTATTAACCATAGTGTGATAAAGGGATATGATATCCCGGATATTCCTTTATTACTCTTTGCTTTGAATGCGTAGCCACAACGTTAAAATCACACGTTAAAAGGAGTAGTGGCTACGCATTCTAAGCAAAGTGTGATAAAGGGATATATAGTTCTCAAGACAAAGCTCTCGTCGGTCATTCCCTGTGTAAATTCATAAAATATTTTTTTTAAATTTTTCAAAATAATTCATCCCCTTCGGTTTGAGCTAACCAAAAATAACGAATGAGAATTTAGGGCGCTATAGGGCTGAAGCCTCGGTAGACCAGTGATATGTTTGGAGTTTGCTTGACACAACCAAAAATTTTCTTCACCTCGCCTAAAGCGAGTCGCCTTGCTAACACTTTGTTTTTCTTGAGTTTTAGAAAACAAAATTAAAAAAAAATCTAATAATTAAAAATATGTCTTTAAAAAAAACTTCTGCGAAAGTATAATCTACCTTGTATCCACCTATATATCTTCCTTGTTGTATTCAAAACTTATTTTGAAATTTTAAAAACCGTCTGATAGTGGCGCTATCGGCCTCAAACGTTGAGATCACATTTAAGGGTATGGTGGTTCCTACATTTTCGGCAGTTATTATGTCATAAAAATGCATCAAATCAATCGTTTATGTTTTAAAAACACAAAACAACCCAAAAGAATATTTTTCGAAATTTTTGAGTTTTGTCGATTTTTTTCTGATTTTTTTTCAAAATTAAGTAGAAAATAACGTTTGTTTCAATTTGACCGCTAAAAGTTCAAAATTTCGGCTTGACGTCAGCCAACTTTCTCTTCAATATTTTCCAAGCTTTCTTTTGAGCTTACTTTCGAAAAATCGAAGCACATTTTTTTTCGAAAAAAATTTCACGTGACCTTGAAAAATTCATATTTTGAGTTTGGTGTCGAAATTGAAAAAAGGGCTCATCAGAAGTTTTTATTTGTTTCGAGCTACTTCTTGCAAAAAATTGAGTAAATTTTGAAATTTAACCTAGGAAGAGATAGATTTTCCGATGAACAAAGTCCAAAAAACGGTGTTTTATCATAT
>SCLH01000493.1:98684-118726 GCA_004367855.1 Oikopleura vanhoeffeni
CCTAACACTCGCGAGGCGTACACTACCGCTATCACGAATGCTATCAGCTCCGGACCAGGTGTTGTTTCAAAAGAAACTCACCAATTTTCAAAGACTATTATTTATCTATAATAAATCTCCAAAAAACGGTTACTATCGATCAAAAAAGCAGAAATTGTTCTATTTATTTCTAAATCGTAATAAGAAGCACAATTATTGTCACATGAAAGCTCATCGGTGAAATGGACTGGAAAAGCATAATATTTTAATTGTGTTGAAATAACCTTGTTTTGTGCGCAATCAAAACTATTGTGATATGTTGTCGGAATTATCCCCAATAGTTAGAAAATTTTCGAATACAGAAAGCCTTAATTTTTTCTTTGATTGTTTGTTGGAAATTTTTACGCTACCAAAAAATAAAGTATTAGTTTCAATTATTCTGCCCAAGATATATAACATAAATTAACGAAAAATATGATATTTTGGCTATTTTTGATTTGTTTTTAATGAGACAAAATGGTGAAACTTAATAATAAAAATATGTTAAAATATTAAATTATAAACATAAAAAATCAACATCGAAAATACAATGAGAACTTGATGACTTATACAAAACTCAAGCGAAATGAAAGCTTCTGATTGGTTTACATTTGAACCAATCTGAATCGGGATTTGAAAATTTTCTAAAACTAAATTTTTTGCTGTAGATTTTGGAAAACTGCTAAAACTTGCCAAATTACAAAAACATTATAAAAATTTTTTTCGAAAAAAATGACAAAAATCATCTTATATCAACGTTGACAATTCAATCTCTAGTAGATCTCTTTCCTGTGTTGCAATTTGTTCGAACGGCGGCCGATATGCTGGATGTGAGTACTGGATACCAACCGAATGATGAATTCCATTTTCTGCGCTCTATAAAATAAATTCAAAAATGAATATAAAGATATTTTTAAAAGACTTAAAAAGGTCTAAAAATACAAAAATAAAAATTCGACGTCCTCCGCCGGCTGAAATCAAATCATATCAAATTAAAATTGGGAAATAAAATTATCTAAATTTAATTATTATCAAATTAAATTTCCAATTTTCCTTAATATTACCTGATAGAGCTGGCAGTAATCTAGGTCCACTTGAGACATTGTTCCATAATGATGATATTCCATTGAAATTTTATTTTTTCGCGATTTCTCCGTTTTAAACTCTATTTTTCGATTAATAAAGCCGAAGTAAATGCTTGTTTGAGCCCCTTTTCTTCTACCGAGCAGATTCAGATTGATACAAATTGCATTAGGATTGATTCCACAAAAAAAATAAAGTTTTTTTACCAAGTTTTTTTTGCCTCTCTTGGAACAATATGTTTCTAATTATAGAAAGAGATATATATTTTTTGATTTTCTGTCTCCAAAGTTTCAAGCTGTGATTTTGAAGAAATCAATCAAGGCGGTGACTGAAAGAAATAAACATTTAACTCGGACGCTTCCGTAAAGTAAAATAAAATCGATCAATTGATGAAAAGATAAAATAGTTGGAGGAAACTGTACGAAACAACAGGGGGAGCGTATGATCTCCATATAAATTCCATTTTTTTACAAAAAATTAAGAATGGGACACTTTTTAAAATTTTAATAGGTATTTACTGTACGAATTCAAACAATTTTCATAGAATTCTCATCACATAAAATCAACAAAAAATATAGAACATATCATATGTTACATATGTGATATTGTGAATTTTAAAAATTGAAATTGAAAGCTTTTCGACAATTCTGATATTTGTTCTTTTCCATGATTTATGAAGTCATTGACATTTTTTAATGAGAAGAATTAAATTGTGAGTTTAGGGCCTAAACTTAAGGCGCTGAAAAATCTACACAAGTGGCGCTATAATGCAAGACGTTAACATTTGATAATTATTCAATCCAATTATTTAGTAAACAAAAACGACTTTAAAGCAACTGTATTCCCATAAAACCGAAAATGGCATTTAAAGTTTCTAAAATTTTACAGGAAATTATTTGATAACATGGTATCTCAAAGATTTTCCCTAAAAACTTTATTGAAAGCCAAGAAAACATTAATTAAAACCCAAGGCACTGGCAATTTTATTGTGACACTATTCAAAAGTTAGTTTTTGAAAAAATTCTGAGGTATTTTCAGTATTCTCAGACTTTGAGTGTTCTTATTGAAAGCGCTGATTTTTATTTGAGATTTAAATAACCAGTTTTTCAATTTGATTTATTTCTAGAAATAAACGTTCAGCCGAGGTTTTGGCTGGCAAATTTTTATTGCCTATTTGCCTTTTATAAGATATTCATTTTATTTTTATCAATTTTGAGGACTTGGCATTAAATTGCCCTTACTTTGATTCATTATCGCTGAGAAAGTTAATTGAATTTCATCTGATGACATTCATCACAAAAAAAATGGAAATTATCTTAAATTAAAGTTCTATAATTAATTAGGAAATGTTCTTATAAAATTATAACTAATTGGCATATATTTGTCTATGTCTATCACGTTGAAATCAAATCAAATTAAAACAGAGTGGATAAATATTTCCAAACATCTGGAAAACTAACAATCTTAACATACCTGAGAGATGCAGATTCAAGGTCCAAAACTGTCCGTACTAGATATAATTTTATTTTTTTGTACTTACTTTGTAAATTATATCCCCATAAATATCAGATGAAGCCCTCCAGCGGTTTCACGATCGAACTTTACGATCGATTTTATTTTACTCTTAACATCTCCAAGAAACTGCCCATAGCAATACAACTTTGAATATATACATATTTTTTGTCAATATGTTCTTTGACTGTTAATTTGCTTTGCGCACTAGGTTATAAAATCATTGTTCTCGGAATTTTATAAACTTTACCCTCACCTGAGTTGATGTGTTTAAAAGCACAGAGACCGAAAAAGACTCTCAAAAGTTAGTCTTATTGTTGAAACTTGCAAATGCAGTAATCAAGTGCAATTTTTATTTTTCGCACTCTTGTGAATATTTTTTTAAATTTTTTTACAGATTATTTTCGTATTTTCTGATAGTAGATGTTAAATATCGTGCATTACGGTCGTTATTTTAAGTACATTTTCTTGTACTTGATTATACGCATTTGTTCTTTCTTATTTGTCATTGGTCGGTGTCGTTTGCGTTCTGGAGGTTCCCATGCAAGCTAAAATTTGACATCAAAATTCATTTTATTGAAATTCAATGAATACTTTTTAGTTGGATAATGAACTTATGGGGGTGGTAATGTCTGATTTGCAATTTTGCAGAGCTATTTCACGAAAATCTGAATCTTGAGCAATAATTCCAAAATGCCAATTTGTAGATCTACAATTTGTATCCTAAATTTTTAATGCCTTTAATTTTTAATGCCTCTAAGGCCTTTATTAAATCAGACATGACCACCTCCTTAAGGGGGTAGCGGTCGTAACAATTGGGTTTTAATGTTTTCCAAAAAGAAATTACTCAGAATAATTGTTAAAAAATGAATATTTCGAACTTTGTTTTGGAATTTTTTTTCATACTAGTACGTTTATGATTTCTGAGTGTTCCCTAGCAATGTCGTGCTATTTTTACACCCCAAAGTACCCTTAACCCTTGTGAGCATATAAAAAAAAGTTCCGCCAAGGCACCAGAGCCACAATTGTGGCTCTACTTTGAATGTTGTTCACAGAAAGCTTAAGGCAGTTGGAATTTTAATTTTGTCTGCATAAGGAAGTTGAAAGGTCATATTTTTGCATTCGACATTTCATATTCTAGAATTTTAATTTTGAGCTCTAGAAAAACTAGTGAGAAAAGCAAGGTGTACCATATCACGTGATACATGGTCACAGTTGTCTCTTCAATTTGTATCTCTGTCGAAAATAATGCACAAGAATCTGGCCTACGTCATAGTTTTGTCCGCTTTGATTTATATCTCATAAACCAAAAGTAATTTATAAATAAGTCAAAAATTTTNATTTCACTCCCTAAGAAAAATGTCTGCCCCTACATACCAATACATTTTTATTTCAACTGTCATGCATGCACAAAACACTTTCCTAAAAACCTCAAAAATCTCACATATGATTTGTATGACCAGTTCCGAAATAATTTTTACGGAAGTGAAACATAGGCTCAAAATCCTGATAAATCAACTCCCCGTAATGCCGGAACAAAACATTCAGAAAAAAATTCAATTATTTTCTTGAAACCGAATCTAAATTCTTTATAATGTATTTGAAACAAAAGATTCCTCGATCCAGTTTTTTGTCTTTGTTCGATGATTTTAGGTATGCTGGAGCCACAATTGTGGCTCTGTGCTCACAAGGGTTAAAAGAGTACGACCGCTACTCCCTTAAAGAATAAATTTTGATGATCATTTCAGTTTTATAGCGACAGTGTTGCTAGGCAGTGTTGCTGCAACACTGAATAGTTTTGGTACCAACATAATTATTGCACATCATTCAGACGTTATCTTTAAAAAATGCGTAAAAATCAATTTTTACATCGAAAATTGACACAAAAATGACCAAGTTTATTTGAGACCCTAAAAAAAAAGAAAACTTCTAGTTTGAAAAAACTTTCCTCGAAATGTTCTCAGAAAATCAATAATTATGTAACGTTTAAAATAATAATTTCGGTATTTAATATGTCATACGGTCTAATAATATTCATATTTATTCGAATGCCCAAAATAATAATCTGCAACGGCTATTTTTTTCATCTCTGAAATATTGCTCATTAATCTGTTCGTGAAGAAGTTAAATCGTAGACTTTAGACATGAATCTATACCCAGACTCGATTTATGGCGACGCGTCGTCATACTTATAAATCGAGCCATATTAGCAAAGTTTCATTATCAACATTCATTTTTCAATAACTTAAAATAATATTCAGCCAATTTGCTTCACAATTGAAAAAACAAAAAAAANTCACTAGCCATATTATTGGTTAGGCGGCAATCTTAGAATCTAGCGTAGGCTTACTGCCTACACATAGCTCTCGTATACACTATCCTGTGTTCTGTCCGCAGAACATGATATTGTGGTATACTGAGCATGTGAAGGAAATAACTTTTCGTGCTACGTCCCCCGGTATGTAAAAAAATTTCAAGGAAATTTTCTACTACCTAAAGCTCTATTCTAATTTTAACGCTTAATCAGATTTCTAAAAACTATCTGTAACCCTAAAATCCTAAACTTCTGCTGTAATTTTCTGCCAAAATCCACTGTAAATAATCCCAAAAACTTTCCGTACTTACAGACTTTTTGATTCCCTTAGCAATTACGAAACAATGCAAAACCTAACAAACTAAAAACCTAAAATTGGGTAAAGAAAAAATGGTTTTTAAATCAAAAAAAAACAATAGGCACTACCCCAATGACAACCTTTTGGCAAACAAACAAACTTTACTTTCTCTTTTGCCTTTTGATCCCAATCGAATCTTACATTCTTCTCTTTCTGGGCGATGTGGCAGACTGCGTCAATTTAACTTACGAAAATAATTAGTTGGTTTATTTTTTGTTGCTTATTATCGTTAGCTGAACCACAATTAAATGTGTATCAGCTTCATTAATCATTTTTTATCTATTTAAGGACACGATTTTGAGGGTCAAACTTTTATTTTATAATTTCGTAAAACTTTTCGAAAAAATTCAAAGCATTTAGATAAAATTTTAACATTTTTGTGTCCAAATTTTTTCTAGATTTAATTTTATGAATCTGTGAATAAAAACGAAAAAATAGCCACTTTAACTTTTTTCATGCATGTCTACCATATTTTCTGACTGCGTTTGAAAAATCATGAAATGTTTTTTTGTATTTTGTTGTCGACTCTTTAGAAATATTATGAAAATTTTCCGCAATCAAGTCCAAAATTGTAATTAGTAGTTTTTGAAATCTCTGTAAAAAATCAGCCGAATTCACTTGTGAAATTTTCTGGTATCTATTTGGTTTCCGTATTTCAACCGATGCAAGGTCAAGTGAATATCGTTTCTGAACTTCTGATGAATTTACAAACACTTGCTTAAGGAACCGGTTTGTGCCATTTGGCACGCAATTTTAAAAATTTTATTATTTTAAAAAATCTGTATAAAATTGCGGGTGTAATAGGCTACTTAACTTTTAAAGTCAGGACTTTTTTTTATATTTAAGAAATTTTTGCATGTGGATAATGATTCTCCCACTAATTAGCGCATTACCCCGACAATGTCTGAAATTATAAATATCGCCTTTAAAAAAAAATCCCACATCGGGTCAAGTTGGAAATGGAGTTGTAATGAAAAGTGGTTTTTGATATTTTTACAGATACTTTAAGTATGTAAAAAATTTAAAAATATAAACGTTTGCAAGTATGAACACTTTCATTTTAGATGAAAAATAAAATAAAATTTTTCACATTTTTTTTCTTTCAAAAATTACTCCGAAAAAATGTACCAATTCTGCCAACATCGCTGCTACCCCCTTAAATCGTAGACTTTAGACATGAATCTATACCCAGACTCGATTTATGGCCGACGCGTCGTCATACTTATAAATGAGCCATATTAGCAAAGTTTCATTATCAACATTCATTTTTCAATAACTTAAAATAATATTCAGCCAATTGCTAAATACATTGAAAAAAAAATTTAACGAATTTAAGGCATTTAATGAGAATAAGAAGACACAAAAGTTGCAAAAATTTACCTCCAGTCACACAAATGCATTAATAAGATGAAATTAACCTTAATTTATATTTGCAATTACCTGCTCATATAAAACTTCAAATGATTTTCTATCGCTCTGCCCAAAAATAATTATATGTTTTCTACAAAATTCTCTAGTAAAATGACTCTTAAATTATTTCGGAATCTTATTTTTCGTGATGAGAAAGAAAGAGACACGGCTATACATGCACCTCTCACTGATTCTTATGTAATCAGTATTGACGATTTGAAATAAGGAATTTCAAAAATAAAAAATCGGTTTTAATGTGTTCAAGCTATCTTGTAGAGAATTTTTTTTGGTCATTTTAAGATCCAGTTTTTTTTTAAGTAAAATTTTCAAAAAAAATCGATTTTAAGGGGGTACTGGTTGCTGGAATTGTTTTTTACGATTAAAACTTGGCCAACCAGGGCTTCGAGGATATTATTCAGATTAGCCAGTTTGTAGATCGAGCCTTTAGCTTGCGTGAGAAATGTGTAAATTTTTTTTGTATGCACACACTCCCTGAAACATTAGCGACACAAGAGGACCTAAGCCAAAATGGTTTATCTATCTGCTCCTAGGTTTTATTTTGAAATAACCCTTAATTTTAACATAACCTGTAATTAGTATTTAAAACTTCTCTTGAGCGTTTTTGTCGATAAGTGCTATATTTTTCCTAGAATATGCGATAAACCACCGTTTTTTGAACTTTGTTCATCGTAAAATCTATCTCCTCCTAGGTTAAATTTCAAAATTCACTCAAATTTTAACAGAAGGTAGCCCGAAACAAATAAAAATCCTCTTGAGCGTTTTTTTCAAATTTCGACCCCAAACTCAAAATATGAATTTTGAAGGTCACGTTAAAAAATTTTCGAAAAAAAATGTGCTTCGATTTTTTGTAAGTAGGCTCAAAAGAAAGCTACTAAAACACTGATCAGAAAGTTGGCTTAACGTCCAGAATACTATTTCGAAGTTTTTAGTTGTTAAATTAAAGCAAACGTAATTTTTTTTAGTTCATTTGAAAAAAATACTTTGGAAAAAATCAAAAAAACGCGAAAATTTCGAAAAAATTTATTTGATGACTTGGTCTGTAGTACACTTTGTTATCACCCGGTCATTTTGGAGCATTTATTATGCCCATGAGGCTCATAAGCAAGCGACCAGTACCCCCTTAAGGTCATTTTTCGTGTTTTACAGTATATGTGATCCAGTTCTAGCGAAGCCGTATGAAGTGCTAGAAGGCTGATTTTTTGGCCAGTGAGAATAAGCGTTTTTCGGTTACCTTGTTTTTAGATTGAGGGTCGGCAACCAATATTTGACCTCTAATGACGGTCAACGTTCAAGGGTCAATCTCAAGTTCATCGTATAGTCTTGTAAGTACCCTCAAAGGATCGACTTTCTGATGAACGTATTAGCAACTATGGGTCAATAATGTATGAAAGGTGCTAGAGAGCAAAACTTTTTTGCTCTCTAGTTTTTGCTTCTCTAGCGACCTTTCAGTACATTATTGACCCATAATTTGTAATACGTTCATCAGAAAGTCAACCCTTCCGTTCTTTTGGGGGTACTTACAAGTCTATACGATGAACTTGAGATTGACCTTGAACTTTGACCAGTCATTAGAGGTCAAATATTGGTCGCCGACCCTCAATCAAAAAAAGTTAACCGAAAAACGCTTAATTTTCACTGTCCAAAAAATCAGCCTTCTAGCACTTCATACGGCTTTGCTAGAACCGGATCACATACTACTGTAAAATCACAAACAATTGACCTTAAAATCGATTTTTTTTGAAATTTTTCAAAAAAAAAATCCTAGTCTTAAAATGACCAAAAAAAAATTTTCTACAAGATAGCTTGAACACATTAAACTTTTGACATCTAGAAATGCTCTATTTTAATCGGAGGCCAATTTCACATATAATCAAACAGAAATTTGAAATTTAAAAAAAAACTCTATCGGTAATTATTTAGCGAAACAACTAGTGGAATTGTTACCATGAATCACCGGTTACAAAGAAAACCGTGGTAGATCACTATTTCGTTGCTGTTACTGTCAAAAAGAGTTGCCCATCACCCCGTTATTGGATTTGCTTGGCTTGTTTTTTTGTGATCAAGCCATTTTTTTACTTCATTCGGCTTTGCTGACACTTTACCAAGAAGAATAATTGATAACAAAAATAAATGAATTTGTGGAAACGTAGGCGTGCTATTTCATTACTTTAGCGTACTGTAGTTTTTGATAAATAAATAAATTTGTATGTTTATACAGAGACTCATTATTTTTCAAATAAGCTAGCGTGACAATTAAAACATTTACCTTTATGCCAAAAACTTCATTTTGGCAACCTTATTACTTGAATATACGGTCATGTGATAATTTTCGGCTATCTTGTAATGGAAAGTCATTTAATGTCTTTAATAAGCAATTATAAACAAAAAAAAAAGAAGTCGTAAAAAGTTTTAACGATTCTTCAAGGGTCTTCGAGATAATTGAGATCTTTTGAAAAAACATAGTATGATATACGGTAATTTAAAAAGTTCTCAATTTACATAAAAATAATTTGGGATGAACTTGAGGCGTTTTAAGACCTTTTTATTACCACAAAGTCCGAATAAAATCAGGTGACGAAAATAATTCACAAATAAGGTTTGAAATATCTATTCAATATGTCATAGATAAATCCTTATTTCTCGAAAATAAGATCACGTGACGTGTTTGGAAAATTTTATAGTTCAAAACTCTTAAATTCGGTGTTATTGGCCCAAAAATTTTTTCCGGCGTAATTTGATCACTATTTTGTTTACTTTAACCCAAACCCTTATTTCCTAACTTGAAGTCACGTGTTTTTTGGACTTTGTTGTAATGAAAAATCTTAAAAACTTCTAAAGAACCTTTTCATTTTTTCAAAAAGTGATTTAAGGGGGTTCTTAGGGCAGCCCATATCTTTTGTACTGAAAATTTATTTTGACTGGATTTTAGAATTTTTGATCTCCACGTAGATTGTTAAATATTAAGAAATAAAAATTTGAAAAAATTTAACATTCTGGAATTTTTTTCATAAAATTTGAAACAAGCTTATTTTGAGTATATAGGTTCTATAGGCAAGTCGTATCTTTTGAACTAAAAGAGCTAGAGATCTGATTTTATGGTTTTTGAACTCAACGTGGCTTTTTTTTGTCATTTAAACTCAAAAAATCGTAAAAAATTAACCAAAAATTTTCGGAAAAATATTAAAAAATTTTTTTCTGAGTGTCGAAAATAAAAAATCTTTTCTGCTCAAGCGCTCGAACGGTTAAATATTGTCATAGTTATAATACCGTTTCCAAAAACATTCAACTTACGAATCGTTTGGTCTTAAAAAAAACTGATTGGACGAATTGGATGTCAAAATAAATTTTCAAATCGTACTCCTGGGAGTTAAAGAATGAAATCGTTAAAATCAGGCAAACAGTTTTGTTAAAAATTATTACGAAAAAACTAAGTGCACGGAAAAATAGTTTGCCATGTAGCTGAAAAAAAAATACAACTTTCCGTGGCCAAAATAGCAAAAAACATCCTTTTCGCCAGCTTTGATGCCTTTTAGTGAGAAAATTAAAAAAAAAGGAACAACAGTTTATTCCGCCTTTGAATTTCGCAGATAATGTCAAATTTTGAAACATTTCCTAAATAGGACGAAAAAAAAATACAGCTTTTCAAAGAATTTTTGCTCCTGGTTAACCTCATTTACCGGTTGGTTCAACATGCTATCTTAAAAATATGATTCAAAACGTCTTCCAGAGATTACGAAACTAACTTATCAGAATGTTTTTATCACTTCCTATGTCTATGCCGAGAGAAATAAGCAATTCAAAAAGTCCATTTTGCCTATAGAACCCCCTTAAGCAATTTTTGAAAAAAAACAGTTCTATTTTTGCCGACCTTATTATTTGAATATACGGTCACGTGATCATTTTCGGGCTATGGTGTGATGGAAAAAATGTCTTAGAATTTTTTTTGATCACGATGAAGGTTTAATTTTGTGATTTAAACTTTTTTTTGCAAAAAATAAGTACTGTAATACAGTAAAAAATCTTCAAAAAAAAACGCAAAAACGTCATTTTGTTTCAAAGTTTATCGATAACTATATAACTGATCTTGTCATTAATAATTAAGCGTCGTAAAATGCGATGAAATGGTGTATGGCGACGCGTTGCAATAAATCTAGTCTACGAGTTCATGTAGTCCCTCAAACTGCCGTAAAAGTTCGCCCCCACAACCTCCCTTAAATAATTAGAATAAAAATAACCTCCCTCAATAATTATATTCAAAATGTATGCGTATTCGCAAAACTCAAGGATAACGGAGAACAAAACCGAATACATTTCCTTTCGTGATTTTACCTAGTTGGAGGCTCCAACTTGGAGCAGTTTCAAAATGTCTCTCATTTTAGCTTTTTTCTCGACAATTTTAGAATGGAATTCGAAATCTGACAACAGCTATATTATATTAGAAGCAACTGGATTCCAGCTGCTGAAATACCACTAAGGAAATTTGAAATTTCCTAAGTTGAAATATATTCTGGAAATTCTTGAAATATATTCTTTGGAATATATAACTGTCAGGTCCGGGTGTGGTTACTATGTGTAATTGCTTTCAAAATTGGACCTTTTTACAATTTTTTGTGAAAACATTTGAGATATTTTTGATATACGCTCTGATTATTTACGAAAGTTCGGCCAATCGCAGTGAAAAATTTAACGACAAACTTTCTACACTAAAATTTTTAGTCTAAAAATTGTATTTAACTTTAATTAAAATTATTTGATTACAAATATTTTGAATCTTATAGGTGGCGCTGCTGTGTCGGAGCGCGACAAATTGTGCTACAAATTGTACTTGATCAACCACAATGAACAATTGGGAAATCTTGATAAAGCAATGGAAAAATTTGATCAATATGAAGACAGTTTCGGATATTCAACAAAAATGCTGAAAAAAACTCTTAAAATGGAACAAAGGAGCACAAACAATAATTGTAGAAAATATTACAAAACCAGAAGATCTTTTCGTATCCATTTCAGTTCACTTTTTATCTTTGTATTTATTTCTAAAAAAAACTATTTCTCAATATTTAATTTTATGACCACCGTTTAATTTTTATTTTTTCTTAAAATCACGCAATTTCACATCAAAAAGATTTTTTGTGTCTGGCATACCGTAAGGATTTGCTCCTGTGGTATAACAACTATTACACAAAGATGTTTTACCTCTCTTATCTATCTTTGTGCAATCTTCCTTCACCTGAGAAATATGTTTGAAAAAATTTTGAATTTTCAGAAATTAAGTATCGGGCACGTGCACTCTGAGAGTGATAAAGCCTACTCAAACTTGAATCGCTTATCGATTAGTGGTTCGGGCATACGGAAGACTCCAAAAATTATACCTAAAATATGGGAAATGTGCTTAATTAATTAATACAGAAATACCGCTTAGTTAGCGATACCAGCACATTTTGTCAGTTGTCAAACCCACTCGCAAGGCACAACTTATAAAATATTTTATTGTACACCACCTCATGACTGAACACCTCGGCAAAAACAGCGGGGTGATTAGGTCGTGAGACTGCATTTCTAATATTTTCGTAACTTCAAATCTTTTGTCAATAAAGTTTTATAATTATCGAAAAAAACTTTATTCGTTAATTTATGTCAACTATTTCACGCATAAGAGCCATTCGGGGATCAAAAATTTTGCATATTTTTTTAGGAGATTTTCGCCAAAATTTTGTAAAAAATCAGAACGTAAATACGACACATAAAATTAACATTCTGAATAAGCTAGTTTTTAGGAATTTATTTGGGGTTTCTTACAATATTATTTCACACGTGATTTCTCTGAAACTCAACATTATAAAAAATGTTGAATTTTCTATTAATTATTGATCAAAAGAAATAATTTACTAATGTGTTTCGAATTTTTCAACCAAGAACAAATAAAGCAATAATTAGACATTTTGTGATTTAGCTTTTGACAAATAAGCTTTTTTCATATTTTGGTGCATTTAGACGCACAAAGATATGAAAAATATTTTTGTAGACGACCGAAAAACGTATTGGAAATCCAAAGACATACATGTACTTGAATAGCTAGCGTTTGACTTAATTATTTGTAATTTTTATGTGATTATCACAAATGTATGGTTTACTGAAAAATAGGGACGAGAAAAAACTCTATTTTTTCTGCATTTATGGAATTCACAAAATTAGAATTTTAGAAAGATTATGCTCCATTTATGCATTATGAAATTAAATTTATCCCTCATTTTAATTTATAAGAAATAATTATTATATTATGATTTTAATTTTCTCGGAAAGTACAGAAGGGATTCACTCTAATTAGAATAGCCAGAAGTACGAAATTAGCAGGTTGTAAATTCTAGCAGCATATTGGTTTCTAGTGTCTCCACTGGAGACTCTACAAAGCCTGTCTGGTTATCATTTGGTCCAGTAGGATCAGTATCTCGTGGAGAAATTCGCCATTTTGAGCAATCAAACCGTCTCAATGTTTTGTTTCCAACATCCATTTACCACAAAGAATTTTTATAAGAGATTCAAACAAAATCATAAAAATGAATTTTGCTGAATTTGCCCTCATCTCTTGATTTTGACATTTGAGATGACCACAATTAGATTATTTTTATCAGGCGGAATTTCCGCCGCGGAAACGTATAATATTGTTTAAATTGTAATAAAACGTATAAATTGTTTTGATAATTGTTTTGACATTAATTGATAAGTTATCTCGGGAAGCAAATAATGTATTTGAAATACATAAGGTGATAAAAAAAATTTCAGAATAGTTTGGTTAGCAAAAATAACTAAATTATTATAATTAGTTATCTATTTGACTATTATTTATAGTACTCATTATAAATATTAACGGTCTTTTGATTATACTTAGATCGAAAACAAAAATGCAAGAATCATAGTTTTTATGGCAGATTTAAGGAAGTGTCGTGACATAAATTGATTTGTCAGACGTAAGTCAATTATGCTGTTTAATGTAACGCCTCATAGGTAGCTATTCCACCATTAATTTCGACTTATAGAAATAATAGGTGGATTCTTCTGAAACTTTTAGGAGGTTAAAATATATCGAAATATAAAAAACATTATGAAATTTTTTTATGTTTTTCTCATGACTCAATTCTTTATACAGTTATGTCACAATTTTTTCAAGTAATTTTTTTGCTAATAACTGATTGATACCAAAAATTGCACATTTCAATCGAAAACATGGATAACAATTATCCAACTGAAAAAAACATATTTCCTATTTGATTCCGAACAATTTGAAGTGTATTTATGACATTAAAATCATCGTTATTTACGAGAAAATGTAGATTATTAACAGGATTGTATTTCCTGATTTGACATTGTCATGAAAAATTTATTCTGGGCCTTTTCACCGCATTTTAAACTTTGATGAGCAGCACACGACAAGATATACGCACAAGATCTGGAAAGACTCCGGTTGGATAAACGATATTCACCATACATATGTATGCTGCATTTATGGAAGAAAAACTATTGAATATAAATTGTATTTTTATTAAAATAAATATTTTTAACAAAGTGCTAAAGTGGAAGAAAGTGTTAAAAAAATATATAAAGTTTTATTTTTAACTCGCTTGAATCCCTGAAATTCTTGTACTGTTTCCAAAAGTCATTGAATGGCGGAAACGGTGTCCTGGAACAAATCCTGTATATTTTGGTAAAAGACCAGTACTTGTATCAGATTAAAATTTAAGCTCAGAAAACAACGAAAAATGTTGAATGAAAAATCTTTTTCTCAATAAACTAAAATATTAACAAAAACAACGAAGATTTAATTTGTGAAAATGTAATTTTCTAACGTCAAAATTGTCAAAAGCGCACTATGATTAAGAGGGTTTTGGGTGCTGGATTGCATGGAAAGATAATCTTTCTTTGTTACATAAATACAACAAATAAATAAAATTAACAACTAAATCAGCCCTAAGAAATTGATTGCGACGTATTGAAATTCGCTATTTCAACTTTAAAGTCTAGTTTTACAGTTTTAATCAAAATGAGCATATCACATTAATATGTATAAAAATGAAATTTTAATATCAAAATTGAATTATTCGTTGAAAACTAACCAAGAAAAGTATGTTTCAAAAGTCTAACACTATCATAAACAGAAAAGTGTTTTACGAGCTTATTCCGATTTTAAATATAAATTGACATATCTCAAAATCATAAAAAGTTCATAAAAACTCCCCAGCAATTGTTGTGTTAGCACTCAGAACGGACAATTGCTACCAAATTTGGACAAGTATAATTTTATTGCATCTCATTTTATTCTAATTTCCTGTGATAAAGTGTTCGATAATTTTTGTCGATTTTAACATCAGATGGTGACCAGGTTTTTGGAAGATTTCGCGCTTCAGTTACTCTGAAAAAATAAGTGAAATTTCAAAACAATTTAAATAAAAAATATACATATCTTACACAGTATTTGATCTTGAGAGCAGGGCATGCCCGGGCAGGGCATTTGAAAAAAAACTGCCGAACATCAAGTTTTTACAAAAAATAAATATATCTTATAAACTTTTTCAAAATAGAATGGCTTAACTCTATATTTTTAAAATAGACTATTTCCTTAATTTAAATGTTTTTTCTTTAAAGTTAATTGATACTTATGGATTAAGCATAATGATTTTTTTTGGGAATTTCCTATTAATTAGATGAAACTAATTCCGAAGAACATTATTGAATTCGCTTATATTTTGGCCCTGACGCCATCATTAGAAACTACTAGTTTACAAAATTTCGATACAATTAATTATTCAAAAATTTCCGAACTACCTGAAAACACAGAATTTCCACGTGTTAAAACGAATAAAATTTCGAAAATATAATGAATCTGTTTCTAAATTACTGATTATGCTCCGTGGGATTTTTGATGTCAAATTACTTCATGATAATGTTCTCGTTATAATCCCTGCTTTAGAAGAAACTTATATTTATTTCGAAATAACGATTTTGCTGACTAACCTGTCCAAATATGATTTTGCGAATCGATTTTGAATTTTTGGCACAAATCCAGTATAACCAGAAATAACACCAATATCAGGTACTTGACTGAAATTTTTGTTTATTTTGAACGCCTACAGTCTGCGAAATGTTTATATGAAAACATAAAAACTTTTATTTCCACTTAGGCGCGTATTATTATGCATTATGTAACATAATTTATGTTACATAATTTATGTTACATAATTTATGTTACATAAGTTATGTATCTGGATTATATATGTATATTATATATAAGTATACAACCCTAATCTTGGAGACCGTTTTCTTCTTTACAAACACCTTAGTCGAAAAAGCCAAGCAGCGGCACCTTCTTCCTAGATTATATCATGATACCTGTATATCTTTTTAAAACATTTATAGTAACTTAGGATCGTTTTTTGACTTGTACATCAAGTTATATTTATCGTATTTCATAAAATATTAAAAATCCCTAAAAAATAGAAATTGCCCATTGTCTGTCCGGTAGTTTTTACAAAAAAAAAATGGATTTAACGGAATAATTGACTTTAAAGCGCTACAAAACAAAATTCTCGGCAAATTAATTACGAAATTCTATTTTTTTGTAGAAACTACCGGGACAATCCGCAAATTGTATTTTTAATAGATTTTTAATATTTTATCAAATACGATAAATATGACTCACAAATGATGTACAAGTCAAAAAACGATCCTAAATCACTATAGATGTGTTAAAGAGATATCAATAATTTGACCACTAATAGCTTCGAAAATAAATTCAAACGCGAACGCGAAAGTATAGCCATAGGGATCTTATTTTTAGATACACTGTACAAAAATATTTAAAGCAGATTTCTAGATTGAAATTTCTTTGTCAGTTTGAAGTTAACTGTATCCATCTTAATGAAAAACTGTGCTTTGATTAATAAATATAAATAAAAAAAAAGCTCGCGACTCAACATGAGAATAAAAATATAAGTAGTGTGAGATTTATACTGTAGCATCTGTTATAATAATCAAATTATTTCTAAGGTGGTTTTAGATGTTTTTTAAAGTATATTCGCCACATTAAATATCTGCATGTGAATCTCTCCAAACCGCAAAACTTAATATAAAATTCCGTTGAGAAAATAGAATTAAAATTAAGTTTTTAAAGTGTGAATTCAATTTTTTGTCACTTGTGAAAAAACCTCACTTATATTTGGAATCAAGCACGTTAAGGGGGTGTCCACTTTTTGACCACAAGGCGATTTGGGTTTGCAATCAAAATAATTATAGAAAACGATCTAAAAAAAAGACTAAATTTCAAATGAAAATATGGACTATAATTATTTTCATGTAAAATTTTCTACGGCATCAGCTCTTGGAAAAAATTAAACTAGATATATTGTGAGGAGTTCTAAAGTTTTGATCTTGAGTTATTTTCTTGGGGTTTGGAATGTAAATTCAGACGCTATGAATTCTATTTTTATTTTCATTTTTCACATGTACAGGAAAAAACATGTCTTTCTTTGAGTTTCGAAATTATCATTATTTTCATTTCTTTCAATTAGGACATAAAAAAAAATTCTTATATAAAAATAAGGTTTATTTGACGTGAGACAATTTAATAAATTGAAAGGCAAGATTTTAAAGCTGTTTTTTTTACATATAGAACTATTTTTCTAATTTAAGTAGAACTAAGAGATTAGATTTACCTAGATTTTCGGCTAATTTGCGGTAAAATATCCGTTGCACTTCGCTCCAGTGGATAGTTTTGCTGGTCGAATTTCATCAGTCTTATATTTTCTTGATTTGTTTTTTTCGATTTGAACATGTCCATCGATTGGTTCACCTTTGGAACATAACTTGTCCCAAATCGTTGACGACTAATTGGGACATGGCCAGTGTACCCAGAAATCAATCCTGCACTGCTCTAAGCAATGAATATTATAATTAATTAATTTGTATTTATTGATCAAATTTTTTTTCTCTCGAAATTTTTTTGTCAACGAAAAAGATATCAATATACTTTATATCATTACTGTACATAACATTTTGTCTACAGCCCCTTATATCCCTTAATCACACTTTGGTTAGAAAATGCTGTTGGGAGATAAAGGGATATGGATCTTAAAAAAGTGTAATATGACACCATCTTTATGAGATGTTTATACCAAAAAACTGGTGGTTACTAAATTCAACGGTTAATTTGATAATAATTTTTTTTTCGGATTAAACGGACGTGCCTTTTTCTAACTTTTACGTTTTTTTCCTCGAAAAATTGACGTTTAGAAGCCAAAAAATCATAATTTTTAAAATTTTTATTTTGTTTACAAAAATTGTGTTAATTTTACTAAAAGTAGCGTTGAACCAAAAACTACCGATTTTGCATTTGTTTTAAAATAATTAAATACTGAAAATAAGAAAAATCGTTTTTATTTCGCTATATTTCCATCAAGTGACGAATAAAAAAAAATTGTTCACAATTTTGTTTTCGAAAGTCAAAAATGGGTATCGATGTTTTTAAGCCATCTTGTAGAGATTTTTTTTGGTCATTTTAAGATCCAGGATATTTTTTTGTTTAAAAAAAACGATTTTTCGGTCAAGTTTTCGAGATTTTACAAGTGATGGCAAACCCAGTTTTAGCGACTCCGTATGAAAAGCTAGAACGCTAATTTTTGGCGAGTGAAAATTAAGCGTCTTTTAGGAAACCATTTTTTTTGGATTAGAGTCGGCGACCATGTGGTCGACCTCAAATAACCGGTCAAAGGTCAAGGTCAATTTATAATGAAAGGTATCAGCAACTATTGGTGAATAGTATACTGAAAAGTCGCTAGAGAGCAAATGATGAACTTGAGATTAACCTCGAGGTTTGACCATTTTTCGCTCTCTAGCAACCTTTCAGTATAGTTCATTAGAAATAATAGTTCATTAGAAAGTCGACTCTTTCAATTTTTCTGGTGGTACTTCGAAGGTAATACGATGACCTTGAAATTTACCTGGAAGTTTGACCAGTTATTTGAGGTCGACCACATGGTCGCCAACCCTAATCTAAAAAATGGTTGCCTAAAAAACGCTTTATTTTCACTTGCCAAAAAATTGATCGCTTTTTCTGGACCCCTAGCTAAGTATTGAATACATTTTGCCCAATGTTTGATTTATTTTGACTTTGCATTCTAGATTTTGAAATTATTAAAGTAATTCCAAAAATATCAAAATCTCAATTTCAAAACCTAATCGCAAAATTTTTGCCGAGATAAATTGACTAATTAATCTTGATTTTGCCCAATAATGGTATAAGTTATAGGGACCGTCAGCTGGGGATTTCTCGATTTTCAAGTTCGTTTCAGCAGTTAATTATTTTTTGGTTATGTAATCGACCCTAACTAAGAAGAATATGACCATTAAAAATTTCTAAGACCTCCACTAGGTGGCCAAAAACACTTTTCAAAAATGAGAAAGTGGAAAAATTTTGGTGAAGTATGCCCCCAATGTCCGCTAATAATATGAGACTATTTTTAACAGACGCACAATACAATTCTGATCAAGAAAACATTTTTTTTCGATTGCGGTCTCACTGGGCTCCGACTTTTTTTTCAAAAAAACTGAAAATAATTGAAAATTTCTATCGATGATAAAATCTGGTTTAAACATGCGATTCGGCCAAGATTTCCTGCTACAGCCCATGAAACTAATTATCATTCAATAAAAACCGAAAAAATCCGAAATTTCCAAAAAAAANTGAGTAAATTTTGAAATTTAACCTAGGAGGAGTAGAAATTTCCGATGAAAAAAGTCCAAAAACCGGTAATGAATGTCGGAGCTAAGGATTAGTCCGAATTCATGTCTGTCATTACGTGGTGTCTGAATTGAAACGAAAACTGCGTTTTCGGAGAGAGTTGGGTGGATTGTGGTCTTGGGTCCTAAGCAGGACGAAAAGGCGAGATAAAAGAGACGTAGGAAACGAGAAGTATGATTACTCCAAAAATTTGGACTGGATGCCCAGATAGTCGTGAGTCGAAATAAAGAGAGATATGCAGCATATAAGACATATCGGCTCTATTTGTGCCACTAACTACATCTCGAATTTTGTTTGGCACAAAAGTGGCGGAATGATTTCCGTGGAAAAACAACGGCTGTGCGAAAAAGAACTCCACTCAAAACAACAAAACAAAAACAACCAGCGATGAAAGATTGTGAATTCATGAAATTGATTTTCAAAACCAATTGTTTTTCATTTCTTTGTATAATCTGTTCATCAATACTTTACGTAGGTTTAGATTAGTTTAGGTTTCAACTTTTGATTTTTTTTAAACGGTGCGTCGACGAGTGATA
>SCLH01000493.1:121147-163656 GCA_004367855.1 Oikopleura vanhoeffeni
AAAAAAATCGAAAAAACGCAAAAAATTCGTTTTTTTTTTGTTCTTATTTGAGTTGTTTTGTGCTTTTAAAACGTCAACGACTGATTTGATGCATTTTTGTGACATAATAACTGCAGAAAATGAAGGAACCACCATAATTTGACATTTTCTCGGTAATTTAGGGTTTTATTTGATTCTATTATTTGAATATTCCGATCCGATGTTACCTAATTTTTTTATCCTATCTAAAATTTTGGCCTTGAAAAAGTCAAGCCAACAAAATTTTTTTGTGCTGTCAAGCGAAATCGAAAGAAATTATGTTACACTTTATTAGAGTAATTTGCTGAATGAGTCCGAAAAACATTGTGATCCGTTCTTAGATTTAAGGGGGAGGGTGTCGTAATTTTTTGAGGCCTTTNCCAGATGATCCCTCCGTTGTCGGCCAATGATATCGCCGATCCAAGCACGCTCAGAAATTCTGACGATGGAAACCCCTTTAAAAACCAGAAAAATTTGGTCAGTTATAAGCTCATATTCTGGTTTATCCCCTGGATATTTTTCGTCGGTCGTTTTCAATTTTTCACCAAAATTTTTCAATATTAGCCTAAAATAAAAATAAATATCTATCGACTGAAACCCCCTTAAAACTACTCATTTTTAGGCAGGCATTCTACCTGATTAAGCTTTTTGAAAACCAAGTCTTTCCCCTGAGATAGTTTATAGCAGCTGCGCTGCTATCGTGGTTGGCGTTTTATACACCCGCCCAAATTTACCTTTGTTGATTATTTCTGCATAATCTATCAAGTCCTTTAATGATATTATTGAGTACTCTGATGATTTTTGGAAGTGCTGCTTGAGTGACGCCAAATTGATCTTCTTTTGGTGCAGCAGAAATAATGTTTGATAATGCAACCATAGATAATCTCACACTATTTCCATTTGATAATAATGACAAAGTGCAATACTCCGGCCGAAGTTCAAGCCAAAATTCAATAGGACGGAAACCAAGAATTTTACTAAAAGTTAGAATAGGTATGTTGGAAAAAACCATTTTATAAATTAATACCGTTATCATTAGGGACCGTCAGCTGGGGATTTCTCGGTTTTCAAGTTCCGTGAATCAAAACTTTTTATCACTATTTATACGTAATCGACCTCAACTAACACAACTTTCCTGATATCAATTTACCCTAGAAACGAAATTTCGTCGAAAATTGTTAGCTTTGAAAAAATGCTAAAATTTTGATAAGTTGCTCTCTAGCGGCATATGTGGTCATTTTTGAAATTTTTAAAGGTCATTTTCAGTTTTCCTGATATAAATTTACCCTAGAAACGAAATTTCGTTGAAAATTGTTGACTTTGAAAAAATGCTAAAATTTTGATAATTGCCTCATAGCGGACTTGTAGGCATTTTGAAATAAAGTATTTTCGTTTCCCTGATATCGATAACCCTAAGAAACAAAATTGTTGAAATTGTTGGCTTGAAAAAGCTAAATTTCTCAGTTGCTCTCTAGGGCACTTGTGGTCATTTTTTAAATTTAAAAGGTCATTTTCGGTTTCCGATATTTGTTTACTTAGATACAAAATTGGTGAAATTGGGTATCTTTTCAGAAATCGAGCCCAGACTGACGGTCCCTAGGTATAACGAAGAGCTTCTCACACAAAAAACTTTGATAACTTTAACTCGTAGACTTTAGAAGTGAGTCTGTACCCAGACTTAATTTCTGCCATCTAGCTGCCATTCTAAAAATCGAGCCATATAAGCAAAGTTTCATTATTAATATATATTTTTTATTATCTTAAAATACAATTTAGCCAATTTGCTATACAATTAGAAAAACAAGTTTTTTTTTAACACATAAAAAGGCATTTAATGGGGATAAGAAAATAAAAAGTTGCAAAAATTTCCTCCCATTACACACAAAAGTGCTATAATAATATGAATTTAAACGTTTATTTATATTTTAAACTACGTCATATTAAATTTCAAATGATTCGCTATCCCTCTGTTTAAAAATAATTGTATGTTTTTCACAAAATTCTCTAGTAAAATGACTCTTTAATTGTTGTGGAATATTTTATTTCTCGTTCAAGTTCAATGTCAAGTTCATCGTATAAACTTGAAATTTCCACCAAAATAATCGGAAGGATCGACGTTCTCATGAAAATATTAGCAACTATGGGTCAATTATGTACTTAAAGGTCACAATAGAGCAAAAATGGTCAGATTCCACAGGGAGATTTTTGCTCTCTGGCGCCCTTTCAATACATAATTGACCAAAAGTTGCTAATATTTTCATCAAATAGTCGACCCTTCCGATTATTTTGAGGGTACTGACAAGTCTCTAAGATGAACTTTGAAATTGACGGTTATTTGATATACGATACACCAATGNTACGGTAATTTGAAAAGTACTCAAATTACGTCAAAAACATTTGTTGATGAACTTCAAACCTTATTAAAAACTTTTTTCTCATTACATCAAAGTCGGAATAAAATCACATGACGAAATAATCCAAAAATAAGGTTTGGAATGTGTCATATATTAATACTTATTTCTTGAAAAATAAGATCACGTCACCTTTTTAGGAAATATCAGTATTCTTAAAATTCTTAAATTAGGTGTTTATTTGCCCACAAATTTTTTCGGCGTAATTTGAGCACTATTTGTTTACTTGAACCAAAACCTTATTTCTTAATTTGAAGGTCACGTGATCGTTTTTGGACTTTGATGTAATAGAAAAAAATCTTAAAAACTTTTTAAGATGCTCCTCATTTTTTTCAAAAAATGTTTCAAGCAATTTTTGAAAAAAAACAGTATTATTTTGGCCAACCTTATTTCTTGAATATACACTCGATCATTTTTGAGCTATTGTGTAATGAAAAAAAGTCTTAGGATTTTTTTTTGTTCACGATTAAAGGTTTTATTTGGTAATTAAAAAAAAATTTGGAAAACATAAGTACTGTAATACAGTATAAATTTTCAAGCGAAAAACGCACAAACGTCATTTTGTTTTAAAGTTTATCGATAACTTTATATCTGATCTTTTCATTAATGATTAAGCGTCGTAAAATGCAATTAAACGGTGAATGGCAGCTGGATGGCAGAAATCAAGTCTACGAGTTAAAGGCGTAGAGCACGAACTGGCTGGAAAAAGATATTTATTAGCGATTCAAAGTAACTTTTAGGGGTTGATGGGTAACTCTAAGGGCGCAGGCACTATATAAATGTAGTTAAGGTTCAAACTTACGGCACGATTCACACCACCAGCAGTTGTATGAATGACACTGTTTCCAGATTTCAGCACTGATGGATCATTCTAACTAAGGGATTTTGTATTAGAATTTATATTAAAAATTTTATAAAGAAATATTTATTTGTATAATTTTAATTAACCTTCAGAGAACGAAAACGCCACTAGTTGACCGAAGCTTCTTAGAACTCATTTTTTGACTAACCATAACTAACTGATGATTGACCAAACTATCGATTTTTTTTCAATTTACAGCTGAGGTTTGGCTTTATGCTTTATACGTTCATTGGAGGAAAATGAAAGTCAATTTTGTTTGACAAGAACCTATTGTACGGAGCTACATATTTAGAAAATTTTGATACAAAAACAAATATTCTTTGATAATCATTTTTGATGAAACCAATTTTGTTAATTTTTTTCAGAACTTCTTTGCGTTGGTGGTTGCTCATAAATTATAATATCGTGTCACAAGAGTTAATTTTGCAAGTGTTCAGAATGTTTAAACTAAATCCCTGTCAATAAAGTATGCGTTGTTCGTCCAAAAGTCTTAGCGTGCATGAAATTCTTTTGTGGGACATATCCTAAAATTATTCAAAATACATCAATATGTTTTGCATCGATTATCAACCCTTGACAGAAACAAAAATAATCGATTTAATTACGAAAAAATTTTTAAACTAAAACTCTTACACGGACAAGAGGTGATGATCGATGTATAACGCAAAAGGAACACGCGCGAAAATCGTTCAATATTAACTTTAAAGGTAACCTGCATATCCTGGCGGTAAATATGGATCTGGTGCAAAAACATGAAGTGAAGTCATTCTAAATATTATTCCAGAATTATTATCTTTGTTAAATAAATATTATTTTTATTATATTATATCGATAATGAGTGATCAAAAACATAAATATAATGGTTTAATCAAACCCATAAAACGACGTAGAAATAAACATTGAAATATTTTAATTTCTGGTCGAAAATAATTGTTCTACGTTAAAAATTTAACTAATCGGATTTTCGATATGTCTAAAATTTTAACGGTCTAAAAATAAAAACAAATATCCTAAATTACGATTCGTCATTCAGATTTGTTTATTAAGAAGCTGAAATTCAGATAATATCATCGAAAAGTTTGAATTGCCTTACATTTATTACCCTGTATATAATATTTTGTGTTACGGCAGTTACTAAAAACACTTAATATTATAATTTCTCTAATTTTAATTGCTGCCACCAAAATTCTGTTTAAAATGGCTAATAAAACTGTTTTATTCAAAGCATTCTTCTTATCGCCACTTCCCTGGATTTTTGCTATTATAGGCTTTTTAATACAAGAAGCGCATCAAAGTTCGTTGGTATTTGCTTAACTAAAATTGAAATTAAGGGGGTGGTGTCTACTGAAAATGAGATATATTACAAAACTGGTCAAAAAAACCATTGGCGGTGGTATCGCGGTCATCTGTCAATGTGCCAAATTTCAAGGATTTTCATTTCATATGGATATAGATTGTCAAAATTATTGTCACTTTTTAGCGCCTCATGTGAACTTAAATCATTCATTGCTAATAAAACCGTCACCAAAAAGTTAATTCAGCCGATGTTTTTGCTGGTTCATTCAACGCGATACCGGATAATTGGAATTCAGTCACAATTATACAGAGGATATCGACTGTATGTATAAGATAATCAAAATTCGTTAAATATAATTATTCGAAAGTGAAGTTAACAAAAAAATTAAATCCGGCGTGAAATCCTTAACGAAATAAAAATCTCCGCAATTTATGAATTTGGCGCCCTCTAGCAAAATTAAGTCATTTTGAATTATCGTGAGACCATCACCAATGTTTTTTATGCCGTGTTAGTATTAGATATGATATATTTTATAAACGATTTTTAGCCAAGCTGTTCAAACTAAAGTGAACACTACCCCTTAATTCTTTCATTATAATTTTAATCACATCCGTATACTACTAAGTTTTATTATATTCAAAGTTCATTTGTCAGAATGACTAGGATATATTATGTTTACAGCTCATTTTTTTTAATATAAAAATACGTTTTGAAAAAATATTTCTTCATGAAAATTTTTTTATATGATATAGTTTGAGACGTCAAAAATGCTATCGTAAGCTGGTTGGTCGCACAAATCAAGCCTACATCCAGTATGCAGCAGTATTGAAATTACTAATGTGGTGATTCCTCAAAAATGTAATTTGTCGAAATATTGAAAATTTCGATCTTTTATATCAAAACTCATTTTAGCTGACTCATATTAAATACTGAATTTCAACTATATAAAATTTAATAATTGTTATTTTTATAATTAAATTATTTTTTGTACGGTTCACCATGGTAGAAAGAATGATTATACCTGATAATTATTTATGATATATCAAGATATATCCGTACCAAATCTATTGATCACGAGTTCGAATCCCGGTACTACAAATAAATGATATCTATATCGAATCCGATCCCCGAGTCCAAAAAATCTCTTTCTTCAATTTTTTTTTGGTAATTAATATACTGTTAATCACATACACCTTTCTGCATAATTTTTTCGAGAATTGGAAGAAAATATTATTTATATACACATACATGTATATGTATTACTAACATACATGTATATGTATTACTAACATACATGTATATGTATTACTAATATGTTGCAAGAAGTGTTAAAACGTATAGATTTTCTCTGTAAAGTATCTGTTCATTTAAACAATAAAAACCGGCTTAATCTTTTAATCTTTAAATAAATCAAACTTTCTTCGATATATTTCTCTATAATAAAGAAATAGAATATACATTCTGAAAATCAGCTTGACAACTAGGAAAAGTTCCATTGTTTCAATTTGTTAAACGATTTGTCAAAAAAGTTCCTTTTTGTCTATTCAACCATCGTCAACATTGTTTATTCTCAAATAGGGTGTGTTACCAAAATAACAAAAAATTACAAATCGATAATATATTTTATGATTCAATTTTTTTTAATATTTTGTTGATTTCCAGCCTGAACTACAAAATGCAAATAACTCCGTGACAAATTGTCTGGTAATTTTTGGAGCACTACTTTACTTATCAGGAAATCCTCATCTAGTGATCATTTTTGCCGTCCACACAAAAAGTATTTAATAGCATCGTTAATAACCATATATTAAAGATAACCTATGCAAGATGAAGAATCTTTGAGTAAGGTTGTATTTGTTTCTTTGCTTAGATTTATTTCAGACAAAAATTGAATTAAAAATTCAGTTTATTTAACCGGGATGGCAATTTTGGTTATTTTTTTTAAAGAATTTTTAAAATTTCCGAATTTTTCTTTAGAAAGATATTTTCATTCAGCTACATGTTAAAGGAATTGCTGAAGATTCTTCCAAAAAGAATTATTGGAAGTAATATGTTTTTTATGTTCTTTGTCACTGAAAACTGAAATCATTTAAAAATTTGAAAGAATTGTTATAAGCCCTAGTGAAAAATTTAAATATCAGCATAAATCCATCTAAAAAAATGTTTGCAGAGTGTTAAGTATCCGGAGGATCGTTTCAAGGACATTTAATAAAGCAATGGATCAATATTGGAAATAAGACGAAATTTTAGAATAATAACAGTTGACACTTTTATACACCAAAAACACATACAGTGGTGTACCGTGAGGGGCGCGCCATGGCGGAGGCAAATCTAGCTTCAAGGAAAACTGCAGATTACGGCAAAATTTCATTTCGTTTCAGATAGAATTATTTGTTCCGATACATTTATTTTCAGATTGAACAATAGCTCTACAGGGGAAGGGCCATATCCCTTTATTAAAAGAAGTAGTGGCTACGCATTCTAACCAAAAAGTGATAAAGGGATATTGCCAAAAGTTTTTATCCAAATAAAATTCGGCAAATTTGGGCACTTTCGGCGATATGGAAAAAAAAATAGAGTATGAAGTAAAATACCAAAATGTGTAGAAATAAGTACTCCACCAAACAAAATCGAGCTAAATCCTAAAAAAGTTAATTTAGAAAAATTAATCTTGAAAAATGATGTCATTCATAACACACTGAAAGTAATTTATAATAAAAACCTCAAGCGCCCACGTAATTTGGCAATATTAGCGCTTTCATCGATATGAGCACTGAATGGATTTTAGCTAAAAATCGTGAAATTGCGTAGGTTTTCCCCGGCAATATTGGGCCGGCAACCTCCCTGTAATCGGTCTCTCAGGCGCGATTCAGTACAACTAAACGCCATTTGTTTTGATGCCACTTAAAACTCACGCTGTAGTATATACAATGTGTAGTATATACAATGTGTATATACAATCGAAAAAATGACTTTAAAATACAAGAAATCATCATTTTATTATGCATGCTGACAATTTTGTTTACCGAAGAGTACAAATTGGCTCAATATGCAAAATCAGAATTTGAATATTCATTTAGAATTTGAATCCTACGCGATCAACAAATTACGTTCTAGAAAAACCTCAGAAACGTTGCGGCCCGGCGGCACCTGTCAGTTAATGAAAGAAAATCTCAATTTTGCCAGATTCTTATCGAGCCCACGTTTGAAACTACATAATATTCTTCAAATGGGACTTGTGAAATTAGAATCGATGATCGATTTATATAAAAAATTATCTGTTAAAAAATATAGTTTTTACTACGAATTTAAAAAAAAATGAACTCACGTGATTCTGCCGACATCGGCTTTTGAACATAAATAATATAAATACTAGAAAAAATGTGATCGCCTTAGAATTAAGTTTTACTTGATCAAAAATAAAGCACTTAAATAAGATTAAACCAATTGTCGTGATTTAAGACCAGATGAATCTAGCCCGACTAGACTAGCAAATAAATTGTTAACAATTATAAAAAGTGAAAGTTTGCTGAAATAAAAATATTTCATTATTGAAAGGTACATGTATTTCATGAAACCCCGAATCGTATTCTTCTGACGTGTTATTTTGAATAAATTGTTAAATTCCTTATTTTTTAATAAAAATTCTAAGTAGTTCTCTTGACTGCAATTTATTTCAGTAGGATCAGAATACAGGAAACACGAATCCCTTACGCAACGCCCTTAATATGAATTTTAAAATTGAAAAGTGGGCCAAAAATTTAAAACTTTTCTCTGCCCACACAAAATATATTTGCAAACTCTAGATTTCAAATCTGTGAAGTATTGAAACTTACTTTTCATTTTTCTTAAAAACCTGAAAGATGCTAACGCGAAACGTAGTTTAATAAAATATAATAAATTTTAAAATTGAAAATAATTTTTTCTTCAAAATAATTTATTCAAATTTTATTTCAAATCTCCTCCTTCCGTTACAGAAGGCAACATCGTATGCAGAAAAAGTTTATCCAATTTTTATTTCCATTTTGAGTAAAAATAATTTAATTTGAATATACACATTTTAAAATTGTTCCGAAAACTTTTCGCACATCTGTTAGCGGCAGATGCACTTACTTAGATGAATCGGCCTGAATTAACCTGAGAAACGCAACAGAAAAGTGGCTACATGTACTAGTAGTTTTAAACAACATGTCAAATTTCATCATTTCATTAACAATCAAAACCCTCCGATACGATCCGACCCAATACAGTTAAAAGTTCACGCCCCTTCGATCCGATCCAATACAGTTAAAAGTTCACGCCCCTTCGATACGATCCGATCCAATACAGTTAAAATTTTACCCCCCTCCAATACGATCCGATCTAATACAGTTAAAATTTTACCAACCTCCGATACAATCCAATACAATTAAAATTTCACCCGCCTCCGATACGATCCGATATAATATAGTTTTATTCACCCTTCCTCGATCCGATCAGATCCATATACAATTTTTTCTTTTGCCGATCTCTGATTGGATGCCCCTTTTGTAAAATATATCAATCTATAATATAGATTCTATATTCTTTAATGACTTTTTGATTAATCTAATAGATGTGGGCTGAAAAGAAGAGAAAGCGGCCTCATGAGTGGCTAGAAGGGGTTTTAGGAGTGTAGGATTGGCTCCCTCAACCAACATCTACCAGATTAATCAAAGGTCATAAAGGGATATCCTGTTCAGAGGGAGAAAAACAAAATCAGGAAAGAAAAATATCAGTCTAGTGTAAAATAGGAATTTTTAGCGATGGATGAGTGTAAAGGCCACCTGTCGGCTAATCAGGGACGATCATTTCCCAATCTAGTTCATTCTCACGGTGTTTGTGTTTATTCCATTTGAACAGGATATAGGGTGTAACACTAATAGTTACACTATTAATAAAGGAACCAAGAAATCAAGGTTTTTTATTTAAGTAATTTAATACCTGATGTCTGGTAGACCAGTAAATTCTGATGATAATTCTGAAAGGATGTTGACTCAGAAGGATGTCGACTTGACTAGTATGCCAGATGATACTTCGTCAATCAAATATACATGTAGTAGGATGTAGTATTATTAAATTCCAGTATTCCGGTTCCATATATATTTACCGATAAATTAAAATTTATCGGCTGGTTAGCGTTTAATTTTTTGTTAGATTTCCAGGAGTATTAACTTTCCGTTCGTGAATGGGACAACAAATATTTTTGACATTTTTATCAAGTTATAAAAATTCGAAAGTTTCCGAAGCCAGTTTAATCGTAGTGAGCACAAAGTCTATATATTATATACATGCTCTATGTTACATAGGCTATGTATAATATAGAGATTAAGAACAGAGTATCAAATGGAACGGAACAAAACGCGGAACGTAAAAAATAAACGGAACGCGTTCCATTTGATATTCTGATTAAGAGCCTTTCGCCGACAGATCGTGACTATTTGAAAAAGGCGGATTAAGACCATTAGATTGGTTGTTCCGCCCGATGATGATGATCGGTCTATTATGCAATTCAGGGTTTTGATTGAGGGCTAGTATCTCGCGTTGTTTGTATCGTTAAAATAGGCACAATCAGTCAACTAAGGGCCCTTAAAAGGCTCCACAAAAGCTCAAGTGAGCTAAAACCATCCAAAAATTGCCAAAAAATCATCCCAGAATTTTTTCGTTTCAATACATTTTAATGAATTTTGCTGAATAATTTTTGAAAAAATCTGTGAGCTTGTATTCTTGCTGAGCCTTGCAGCAAGGCCCTTGCTTTTCTCAGAATATTTTGTAGAACAAAAAATGAAAATTCTCGATTTTTATCCTGCACCTTACACCACGGCAAATTATTACAAATTTATTTTTTGGCATAATCACCAGTGCAAATGTCAATTTTAATTTCAAATTGAGATCCTGGGCGAAGATTCTGGGCGCCGTAGAATTATCAATTTGAACATGCTTTATTGATGTTGACTAACACCTAGAAAATCCCTTCTGGAAGAGCTGTAATTTCTAAAATATCCTAATTCATGTTCGGACAACCCTGATGTTCAAGGAAATAAATTGAATTAATCTCAAATGATTCATGTTAAACTTATGTTAAAGCTTATTTTTGAACAATACGATGAAAATTTCCAATGTCTTCAATTTAGATGTCTCATATCTTAACATGACATCTCATCAATCAAAGTCAATAATCCGGTTCGTTGTGACAATAACAGCTAAACATTAGATTTTTAACATTCTTGTAAAATTTCTTAACCAAAAATTTCGTATAGTTTTTTCAAAAAAATTAGCATTTTACTGCGAGCACAAAATGCTCTTTATCTTTCTGACTCGACAATTCACAGTTGAAAAATGCCAAATCATCTATACAAATCCACTGTTCCGTTATTTTTTTAATAAATCATCAAGTGTGAGTTTTTGGTACCTTATTTTTAAACAAAATATTCTCTGAAACAAAAAATTTCAATGAATTTAAAATTTTTACATATTTTGATTATTTTCGCCAAAAACCTCCAACTATCCGCCGGATTCCAATTATCCGCCGCACGTCTTGGAAAATGTGCTCTGATTTATGAATTTAAACAATATCTAGAGTTTATAATTGAGTTTAAGGGTGGTCAGAGTAAGAATTTTTGGTGATTTTAAATTTAATTTTTCGTTACAAATCATCTAGAATGTATAAATTTAATTCTATCAAAAAAATGAAATAAAGTTAATTTTAAATAAAAATGAATACGAAAATCTTTAAAATGTAAAGGTAACAAATTGTTTCATTATGGAAATTATCAAAAAAATTTATGCTCACACTAAATCACTCTCATACCAGAAAAATAAATATTTGTATCTGAATAACTATTGACGCCATTTTCAAGCTAGCCGACAATGTCCGCGAGACTTGAAAACATGTTTTTAAAAGTTCTTGAAATACCGACACTTCATTGGTCAATCTGAACATGTTTTTAAAAAGTTTTTTCACTGTTGCGCCGACAGGAGAATCTTGGTCTGAAAATCTGCGTTAAAAACGCCATCTTTTACCTAAGAAACGTTTTGAAAAAAAACCCTATCTTGCTCTTCAACTATTTGCCGGACGTCAGGAAGCGAATAAATTTCATTTTCAGATGCGTAGGCTTTAGTGAAGGCCTACGTAGGTTTTTGCGTGGTTCCAACTATCCGCCAGACCCTGCTGAGTGCTATATCAGTAATATATCAGGATATACTTCGGTATGTACCGTTATACGCTAAATTTCGTTGATTATTTAACTGTACTTACGGTATCTGTTTGAAGTTCCCGAATGATGGCTAAATAGTCGAAAATCAAAATAAATTTTATTTTCAAAATATTTGTGTATTTCTTAAGAGTGTTACATGAATTAAAGACCCTCGACGGCCAGATCGTGACTATTTGAAACATACAAAAGGCACGGGATACTTGAAATCAACCAAAAACCTAATTTTTTTCGATAATTGTAAAACTTTATTGACAAAAGATTTGAAGTTACGAAAATATTAGAAATGCAGTCCTATGACCTAGTCACCTTGCTGTTTTTGCCGAGGTTTTCAGCCACAAGATGGTGTTTGAATTGGTGGTGTTTGATTGAAAAATAAACTGATCAAATCGGCTAAAATTTGGGCGACCAACCAATCATATTCTCACAATTTGCATCATTAAATAGTCACGATCTGTTAACGAATATTTTTCGAATTATTTTGTGATCTTCTGCATATTTTCACAGAAAAATTCAAGATACGCAAAACATATTCTAAACTTTTGATTGATTTGTTTAATCCCAGAATGTCTGATCACGAAACAATGTATTACGTGCATTTCAAATTCATGCTCCGATTTGGTTCTAAACGTACAAAATTAGGGTTAAGAAATTAGAGAATTGAATTCGCTAAGAAATCTCATTAGTTTCTAAAAAGAGTTAAATGGATTCTTGAAATGTTGGTACAGATGTCAAGGTTGAATTTGAAGATGTATGGCTATCAATTAAAATTTCAAAACTATAAAACTCTTTTAAATTTCATATGAATTTCAAATTTTAAGTTTGTGTCACACAAAAATGATGCAAAAAACTTATCCGGTAGTATTTTGCAGGAAGATATTTTCATGGATAAATGGTCATATATTTTTGAGAATGAACAACCGAGTAAATAAGGCAAAAACATTGTCTAGTACTCAGTGAGGTAAAGTAAAGGCAATTTTACTATGTGTGGGCGGCGGCTTATTGCCTATTCTGTTCTTCACACTGTGAGGCTTACAGAGTACTGAAACAATGTTTTCTGCGTTTTTAATTCGGTTGTTCATTCTTTAGGAGATATTGACAACATGAACTTGTGTATAATAAGTTTTAATTGGTATTGTTTTCTAAAAACTCATAATGAAATCTCAAGGTTTCTGTTTTCATTTTTTCAAGTTGATCCAAAGAGATTGAAATTATTCATTAGTGTGCCAATATTTCAGAAAACATTCTCAATACATGCAAAGAGCTTCAAAAGGATCAAAAAATATTCTCCTTGGAAAATCAGCGCAAGCGTTGATGATCGATATATCCTATTCACACTTTTGTGAATATCCTGGCCCTGATTAGGAAACGTAGTGTGTTTTGAAGTAGTAGGGCCGGGATATTCACAAAAGTGTGAATAGGGGATATCTTCTAGAGAATTGTTGGAAGTGATAAAACATCTTGGGTAATTCCTTCTGTTTTTGTTTTGTTGGGCGTTTTAGAAAGATACAAATTAATCTGACCATGCTCTTTCGATAACTAATTAACCATGCTAACCATAAGTAATTAAAATTGGCGAGAAAACAGTACGGTATTTTGAAGAAAAATTATAGCAAACAAGAAGATGTGTCGATCTCNAAATATCAAAAATAAAATTTTATTTTCAAATATTTGTGTATTCTTAAGAGTGTTACATGAATTAAAGACCCTCGACGGCCAGATTCGTGACTATTTGAAACATACAAAAGGCACGGGATACTTGAAATCAAACCAAAAACCTAAATTTTTTCGATAATTGTAAAACTTTATTGACAAAAGATTTGAAGTTACGAAAATATTAGAAAATGCAGTCCTATGACCTAGTCACCTTGCTGTTTTTGCCAAGGTTTTCAGCCACAAGATGGTGTTTGAATTGGTGGTGTTTGATTGAAAATAAACTGATCAAATCGGCTAAAATTTGCCGACCAACCATCATTCACACAGTCATCATTAAAACCAGATCTGTTAACAAAATTTTTCGAATTATTTTGATCTTCTGCATATTTTCACAGAAAAATTCAAGATACGCAAAAACATATTCTAAACTTTTTGATTGATTTGTTAATCCCAGATGTCTGATCACGAAACATGTATTACGTGCATTTCAAATTCATGCTTCCGATTTGGTTCTAAACGTACAAAATTAGGGTTAAGAAATTAGAGAATTGAAATTCGCTAAGAATCTCATTAATTTCTAAAAAGAGTTAAATGGATTCTTGAAATGTTGGTACAGTGTCAAGGTTGAATTTGAAGATGTATGGCTATCAATTAAAATTTCAAACTATAAAACTCTATTTTAAATTTCATATGAAATTTCAAATTTAAGTTTGTGTCACACAAAAATGAGTGCAAAAAACTTATCCGGTAGTATTTTGCAGGAAGATATTTCATGGATAAATGGTCATATATTTTGAGAATGAACAACCGAGTAAATAAGGCAAAAACTTGTCTAGTACTCAGTGAGGTAAAGTATAGGCAATTTACTATGTGTGGGCGGCGGCTTATTGCCTATTCTGTTCCTCACACTGTGAGGCTTACAGAGTACTGGAACAATGTTTCTGCGTTTTTAATTCGGTTGTTCATTTCTTTAGGAGATATTGACAACATGAACTTGTGTATAATAAGTTTTAATTGGTATTGTTTTCTTAAAAACTCATAATGAAATCTCAAGGTTTCTGTTTTCATTTTTTCAAGTTGATCCAAAGAGATTGAAATTTATTCATTAGTGTGCCAATATTTCAGAAAACATTTCTCAATACATGCAAAGAGCTTCAAAAGGATCAAAAAATCTTCTCCTTGCGAAAATCAGCGCAAGCGTTGATGATCGTATATCTCCTATTCACACTTTTGTGAATATCCCGGCCCTTGATCCTGATTAGGAAACGTAGTGTGTTTTGAAGTAGTAGGGCCGGGATATTCACAAAAGTGTGAATAGGGGATATCTTCTAGAGAATTGTTGGAAGTGATAAAACATCTTGGGTAATTCCTTCTGTTTTTGTTTTGTTGGGCGTTTTAGAAAGATACAAATTAATCTGACCATGCTCTTTCGATAACTAATTAACCATGCTAACCATAAGTAATTAAAATTGGCGAGAAAACAGTACGGTATTTTGAAGAAAAATTATAGCAAACAAGAAGATGTGTCGATCTCAGAAATATCAGTTACGACATGCGGCATGCCCAGGGACCGTCTCGGGCCCAAAATCCAATTTCAAAGTCGACATTCGTATAATAACTGAAATGTGATTCTTGTTAATAAAATGGCAAATTGTAAAACGCATTTCAAATTTATTTTATTCATTATTTTTTCGCTTTCAGGCAGTTTGAAAAAAAAACCGTCTTTTAAGGGGGTAGTGTCAGCAAAAAAAGCATTCCTTATCAGTCAGGAAAATGATAGGCTAATGATAGACAATTTTAAAACGAAGTTGCGTTTTTGAAAACTTTCCCGGTGACATTTTTTTTGGATAGACAATGTCTATTAGACATATAAAAAAATCAACTACCATAAGCAAAAAAGTTTTTCTCGGGCCTACCTTTTATCAAATACTCTTTGTTTGGGCAACAAAAAGTGATCAGAACGTGAGATATTTCTGATAAGTTAAGTAAATGCTTCTCTAGAAAACCTTGGAATATATATATTGATTGGCAGGAGAAAAGACTACTTGTCAGTTTGAATATATCTGTTAGTTTACAAGTTTTACGCAAGCTTTTTTTTACGCCTTTCACGACTGATCAAAGAGTTATTTTTTAGCCCATCATTCCAGCGTATCGTACAGTATTAGGGGTAATTTTAAAGACCAGAAAGCTCTCTCGGGTGAAAATCGACACAGTTGCTTTTCTCTAGTTCTTTATTAAAAGATATCTCTAGTACATAATTTTATACCCTTATTTTCAACATATTTTTTTTGTTAAAAAAGCAATTAGATTCGTGTCGTATGTTTAGACCATCAGGATACTGTCAAAATATATTTAAAGGGAGAAGAATCGAATTAATTTATTCAATATTTTTAACAAGAAAAATAGAACAATTTTTTGTAAAACCATTCTCGACAGGCTACTCAATCATTTTATTCGCAAAAATAAGGGAATTCGCTGCAGAGATCTCGAAAGATAAAAGAAAAAAAATATTGAACTGAAAATCAGCAGAATAAATAGTTAATTTATGCAAAGGTAAAATTTCACAAAAATTATATTAATCTAATAAATTTCAATTTTTNATTTATAACAAAAAAAAATTAATGATTAAAACCATATATATACATGTATGTATACAGGAGGGCCCTATATGCCGGCTGCATATCGTCGAAAAAACGCAATTTCACGATTTTTGTCTAAAATCTTCCCAGTGCGCATTTCGCCGAAAGGGCCAATATTGCTGAATTGCGTGGGTGTTTGAGGTTTTTATTACAATAACACTTTACATTCAATTGAAACAATCAGAAAAATGTTTACTTGTCTACCATAAAATAAAAAAATGTCATATTTTTTAAGTGAGATTACAAGCCGTAAGATTTTATTTTGCTTTTCACTGTTTTGTGAAATAATTTTGTTATTTAAAATACCGCCTTACTTCTTGCTGATAAGTTGTGAAGAAAAATTTCAGACTGTTTTTTTTTCCACACAATGCGAAACCAATACTGCATTGTCTGGTTTGAATGTGGTTAATCATCCTTGATTGACAGCATTTTTTCTGACTATATCTTTATTAATTTATCGAAGAAATGGTATACAGTTATTTAATTCAAGTGGGTTTTGCATCCAAAATTTAGGCTGTACCTCAATTCAGACTGATAATTCAGTCTGTGAATTTATGTCAGAACTGAAAATTTGGACTGAAAATTTTTTTTCAGAGTTTGATTGATAATCAATCGCATTGATAAAAAATTTTCAATGTAAAGAGAAAACGTAATTTCGCGAAACGTTATTATTTCAAACATATTTGTAATTATACTGCAATATTTTGAGTCTTATTTTCAGAAATTTTGATTCTCATTGATAAAATGCCTTATATATATCATAGACATTTGACAATAAGAATTTTTTTATGTCAAAAATTTTAATTCCAACGATTTTTTGTGGTTTTGAAATTTTTAAAATAAAAAAAATCGGTCTAACGCGTCGAAATTGGACCTTTCCGCCACGGAATTGCAAGGAGTAAAACCCTCGACAAGTTGCGTCAAAAATCGGCTACAAATTTTTTACTTTCGAAATTTCTTAATTCAAATCGTCATATCGTACAAATTTGTATAGAAGTCAAGATGTAAGTTATACACTGACTGTACCATTTTCCGATCGTACTTTAATCCAAACGATTTTCTGGAAAGTTGATGACACACTTATCCGAACGGTATAAATAAGTTAAGAATTTTTTATAATTTTTATTTTTCTTTGTAATTTGATATTAACTGGTGTCATATTTAAATTTTTATTCTTTGAACAGAAATCGACTTTATTTTAA
Organism: Oikopleura vanhoeffeni; assembly: GCA_004367855.1. Lineage (NCBI taxonomy): Eukaryota > Metazoa > Chordata > Appendicularia > Copelata > Oikopleuridae > Oikopleura > Oikopleura vanhoeffeni. The sequence goes on from SCLH01000493.1 coordinate 138,465, forward strand.
CCTTCACTTTCGATCATGTTAAATTACCTACCTTTATGTGTTTAAAACTAAAAGTAAGAAAAAAATATGAAACCGATAATTAAAGATAGTTTCGTGAAAAACTCTAATTCGAAAGGAGTCTGTGATACGACCGCTGTAAATCCTGAACTAAAACAATCTCTGATTATTTTATACGGTATATCTTTTAAGATATTCTTGTCAGCAATGTGCTCTAAAAATATAAATTATTGAACCAAAACTAAGTAACTTACTATTCGGTAAATAACTTATAACCTTCACGTGAGAATCAACTACCATAACTTTTAACGATGATTAAAGAGATTTAAGAGAATGTCTCAAACAGTGACTTACGGTGATGTTATAGATATGCTGTTTTAAATTGTCATAGCCTGTTTTGGGCCAATATCTAAGTGGCCGACGGCCATTTGTCGCACTTTGTGCTAAATTTTCACAAAATTTCAGCCCGATAAAGTTTTTTTCACTATATTAGTTTAAAACGTTTAGAAATAAGTAATTGTATCAGCTCACATAAACCAGGCTTATTTAGGCTCCTTAGGCCAACTCGAGGGCAAATAGGCATACAAATTTTGTGTTCAGCACGGCCTCAAAATAGTCACGTGTTTTAACGAGTTTTCTGCTAGGTGTTCAGCTATCTTTTCAGAAGAAATAAAAGTTTTTTTTGGCGTTTAAAACTATTTGACTCAGACAGTACATTGTATTTCAAGTCAAATAACCAAAAAAACGGGAAATGTTTGCGAAATAACCCTTAAAAATAAGACATTTTTACAGTTAGGATTTCAAAATACTTATTTGCGCAGTCAAAAATACGATTTGCTGATTAAGTCATCAGAAAAATAAAATAATTCTAAAAATTCATTCCAGAAAAATGAGTTGAAGCTCATGAGTCATGATACATGAAGTGCCAAGCATGAGTTGCCTAGTCTAATTTTGTGCGGGGAGGAGTATTGTATCAACTAAGGCAAAATCAAAAGGGCCAATAAGTGGCGCGAACAAGGCAACAAATCCCTGATTTTTATTTTACGTGTTTTAGCCAATGAATTACATACTATTTGGACAGGACTATTAGGAAATTGAAAAATGAAGAAAATTGTATACAAGATAAGTCAATCGATACCCATTATGGCCTAGGTATTCAGAAATGAAGTAAAAAATTTGTTAAATTGAAATTAGGTCATAAAATAGTGGGTTCAGTAACTTTTTTCTGGAGGGTTCAGGAAAATAATTTAATGTTCAAAATCAATTTCATTGGGGGTATATTTACCTTTTAATAATTTCGGTCAACTGTTATGGTTTAGTCAGAAAGTTTGCCGGTTGACTCCCGGACTATGTCACATAGACTACATGTGGAAAGTTTCATACAGAAATAATATTTTGTAAATTTAATTTCTTACATGCATCGATTAAACATTAAATGTTTTACGTTTGGGGATCAGATAAAAAGGAAATTTCCAAGTTGGTTTTATGTAAATTTCATAGTCCATTAAAATCTAATTTGAAATTTATTTTATCTCGTAAAACCAGTACCCGATTTATTCATTAATATACAAGTTTTTAGCATCATTTTAATCAACAGATAGCATATATCCGGGAGAGAGTTTACGTTAAAAAATTGCGCCATTTCTGTAGTCAGTTTATTAGCCGCTAGTTGGCGCTAGTAACTAGTACTAAACTGGTCACAGCAATCAAGTCCAGTGCTCCTATCAATAGGGCTGACAGAAATCAATAGAGCCAATATGAATGAGTATGTAAACTTAAATGTACAGGTGAAAATCAGCTTATATACAAATTTGAAGACCCAATACAGACGCGGCAAATATATGTAAAGACTAGTATGGAAAAAGATGCCTCTGGGACCGTTAAGGGGAAGGCATAAACCCGGCATCCTGGAGTCAATATAACTTAAAGAACCTGAGCGAGATGACTCAGAAATGTGGATATAGGAATGTAACCTCAAAAACCCATTATTTTATTCTTGATAGACAGTTTTCTGAGAAATGTACCTAAGTGGACAAAATTCATATTTTTAAGGTTATCTACTGTATTTTTAAGTGATTTTCAAAAAACTAAACCGGTAGTTTTTCATTAGTTTAGTTTTATAAGCTTAATTTGTTCTTAAAAATGAGACTTAGCATGCTGAACATGTACTTAACCAGAAAAATGTACCTACAAGTTTCAAAGCTTTTGGCGCCCATCTGGTGGGAAAACCATCTATGAAAAGTCGCGAAAAACCAATAACCAAATCGATTTTTTTTCGTCGACTTAGTAGTAGAATCTCAACTTCCAGAAAACTATTTTCACAGACCACTACCCCTTTAAACACCTACTTTTTGGCCCTCTGAAAACCGTGAAATACCCAAAAAATGACTTTTTTGTTTAAATTGTCCATTATAGGCGTCCATCAACAAAAATCCTCTTGAGGGTGTTGTGTATTTTGACAAAATCACATAATCTACACAAAAAAATTTTTATTTTATCGGATGGGGTAGACCTTGTTTTTGCGATCAAAAATGAAAATTTTGATTTTGCGCAAATTCGAGCGCCCTTCAAGTTGTGTCTGAATTGGTCGAACAAAATCGTCCTTTGAATACACTGATCTGTTGAAGAATCAAAATCTAGTTTTGAAATATCAGCGAATTTGAAAATTTTGGTTTTTTAGACCAAAGGACCTATATTGGTCAATATCCAAAATTGTTCAAGAGAAGTCAAAACATTTTTTTATGATTGCTACGACCATTTGCGGTTGATCAAAGAAAAAATAATATATTCTCATGTTCTAAAAAAAAAGTTTAGAAAAAATTAGTGGACCAAACATTAAAAATTCGTAGTTTACACAAAAAATACTAATTGCTTGGCAAGTTCTAGAAATTATTTGAATTGACAAAAAAAAAGTATCTTTGACCTCACAAGTACACCTTTTAGTGACAAAATTATTTGAAAAGATTAATATTACACCTTTAATCCCATTGAGAAGTCCGTATTTGGAGATTCGTATGGATTTTTGGTTAATTTTTAAGGTGCAAATGAGAAAAAATAAAGATATGGCATAGCACAAAACAATTGAAGTTGTCAAAGGTGAAATTTCAACAACCACAAAAGGGTAATTTCACAATTTTGCTGATTTTTGACTGAATACCGTAGGGTTACCAACCAATTGATTTTCACCGCATAAATGGACAACTTAGGGATGATTTTTCCACATATATCTGGTTTGTGTGGAATTTTATTGGCGCGTATTTTAGTAAAAAAATATGTTTTTTTCAAATCAAAATTTTTCAAAAAAATGATCATTTAGTTGAAAAATCGTTTTTTGGCGAAAACTAAGAGGGTTTTGGCTCTCAAACTGCTAACCACGCCTAAGAAATGATATTTTTTTTTGAATGAAAGATACATCAATTTTCAGTGATGATGAAGTAGTCACTGCGGTAGTTTACCAAGTTTAAATGAAAATTTTTTTTTGAAAAGTTGGTTTTAAATTTTTTTAAAAAAGTTTTCGAGAAATTTGATTAAAAAAAATTGAACAGTTTTTGCGAGCGTTTAAGCCAATTTGAAAAATAAAAAAAAATAAAAAAATTTTTCGTAAATTTTCCAAAAAAAATTTTGCTTCTCAAATTTCAAATATCCTGCGAGAATCTGAAACGAATAAAATTTACAAAAAATAACACCGTGTCCATTTGATCGTTCAGTGATTTTTGGAAGAAAAAGGCTAAAAAATGATGAAAAAAATAAACTTTAAAAAACTATGCCAAAATATCTTGAAAAATTAAAAGTATCTGCTTTAAATTTTTAATGCAGTAAATGCAACCAAAAATTTAAAGATCTCTAAAAATGATTCAAAAATATTTTCTCATAATAAATTGATAGGCTCATGAATTCGAAAACTTGGATCTAGGGTAGTTTTTTTGACGCTTGAATTTGTAAAAAAATTGAGCCTTAAATCAAGCCGAAGGCCAATAAAAAAGGATTTTGTGTTTTTTTAAATTAAATTTTGTTTAAAAAATGAGCGAAAAAATGGCCGAAAGCCGATAAGGGGGGGATATAATATTTTAAATTTAATTTTGTTGAAAGAATGGAGCTCCAAATCGGCCGAAGGCGAATAAAAGGGGATATTATATTTAAATTTATTTGTTGAAAATGAGCCACAAATCGGCCGAGGCGATAAAGGGAGAATAATTACATTTTTAATTTTATTTTTTGTTGAAAAAATGAGCCACAAAGTCGGCCGAAGGCCGAAAAGGGAGATAATTCATTTTTAATTTATTTTTGTTGAAAAATGAGCCACACTCGCCGAAGGCCGATAAAGGGAGATAATACATTTTTTAATTTAATTTTGTTGAAAATGAGCCCCAAATCGGCCGGAAGTCCGGATAAACAGGGATTATAATAAAAATTTAAATTATGTTTGAAAATGAGCCTTAAATCGCTAAAATGAGCCGAAAAACCGATCAACGGGATATCATTTGATTTAATTTTGTTGAAAAATGAAGCCCCAAATCGGCCGAAAGCCGATGAAGGGGATAATATATTTAAGAATTTAATTTTGTTGCAAAAATAAAGCCCCAAATCGGCCAAAGCCGATGAAGGGGATAATATATTATAAAATTTAATTTTGTTGACAATGAAGCCACAATCGGCCGATAAAAAAGATTTTTTAATTTTATTTAGTTTTTGAAAGAAGTAACAAATTTAATAGAAAAATTTATAATCTTTCTCCAAAATTTAAAACTCTGTTAAACTCTGAGCTTTTTATAAAAGAAGCAATTTTTCTAAAAATTTAATAAAAAATTGAGAATTTCTATACTTTTAAAAATCATTAATTTTGGAAAAATTTTTAAATTCGAATATTTTTTGAATTTGCCATAATTTCGCAACAAATACTCATTAAATTTTCATAAACTGACAATTTCCTAAATAAATTTTATTAAAAAATTGTCGACATTTGAATATTGATCAAGCAACTTTTGAGAAAATTGTTAAGTTTAGGAAATTTTTTCCTATAAATTTTGACACCTTATTTTAAAAATTTGACAATTCTCCTCAAAAACCTTACAATTTTATCAAAAACTTGACAATTTTCTAGAAAATGCTAATCATTTCAAAATTTTTAAGGAAAGCATTTGCCGAAATTTTTGAGATTTGATATTACTTGTCCCAATTTTATAAAAATGTATAATTTTGAAAACAATTTGAACAATTTCTATTTATTTGAAATAATGCAAAAAATTCGAAGAAGTTGTCGAATTTGAAAAAAAATTTTCAAATATGATTTCTTACAAATATAGAAATTCTCAAATTTTTATTATTTTTTAAAAAAAGGTCAATTTAGAAGACATTCTAAAAATAGAAGAAATTCAAATTTTTAAACAAAAGTTTCCAAATTTTGAAGAAAGAATATTAAATTTTGTATAAAATTTGTTAATTTTTATTGGAAAAATAATAAAAAACACCAAAAATTAATTTTTATCGGCCGATTTGGGACTCATTTTATCGCTCCATTTGGCAACAAATTTAAATGATAAAGACCCCTCTTTATCGCCTTCGGGCGATTTGGGGATCATTTTTAATCCAAAAAATTTAATTAATAAATATAAATGTGTTCTCCTTAATCGGCCTTCCGGCCAATGGGCTCATTTTTTAACAAAATTAAATCACAAATATAGATGTCGCCTCTTTATCGGCCTTCGGCCGATTAAAGGGATCATTTTTGAACAAATTAAAAACTGAATCTCCTTTTATCGGCCTTCGGCGATTTGGGGGCTTATTTAGCAAATTAAATTCAAAATAAAATATCCTCTTAATCCGGCCTCCGGTCGATTTGGAGCTTATTTTTTCAAGAATAAATTAAATTAAAAATATATATCTCCTTAATCAGTCTTCTTCCGATTTGAGAATATTTTTTTAACAAATTTAAAAACATAAAAGTCCTCTTTCGGCCTCGGCTGATTTTGGCGGCTCATTTTTTTACGCACAATATAAAAAAAGATAGCATCCCCTTTTATCGGCGTTCGGCCGATTTGTGGTTCATTTTTTAAGCAAATATATTAAAGCCACATAAAGTCCTTTTTTCTCGGCCTTCGGAAAAGTTTAATTCGAACTAAAAATTTTTCTAAAAGGCAATCATTCGGAAATTCTGTTAGTTACAAATTTGCCTGGATATGGAACATTACTTTGGTGGTATATTAAAAGAACTATAAATCCAATTAAAAGTTTTTTATCAAGACTCAATATTCAATCTTCAAATGCACCGACTTCCTTAACTTTTATAGTGCCAATATTGCAAATACTGCCAATATCGCAACAATTTCAGAGATTATTATTAATCAAAATTACTTTGTGGAGCGTCCCATAAATGACGTCATTCTTTTCTTGGATTTCCCAAAATTAATTTTTTCTGCCTTATCAAATTTCCTTATTTGATGTTTACTTTTAACAATTGATGAAAAATTCTTCAGACTTTTTTTTCTATTTTTTTAAAAAAATTTTCATCCAAAAAACCTTTTTTTCCAGTTGTCAAAAAAAATCCCCTCTTTCAGAAAATTCTTTAAAAAGTGTTTATGACACCATATTTTTGAGATCTATGTACAAAAAACTGTTACATCCCGTAGTGGCCGACAATATCTTGGACCCGAGTGGTCTTTGCGCCATCGCGTGGCGTGCGTTTAAATAAGCATTATAACCAAAGATTCATTATCAACATATATTTTTTCCATGAAAATCATATTAATTCAAAGAATTCTCTTAACAGTCCTATATAAACAATTTGTTAAATACAAATTTATAAAAAGTCATCAAATGTGAATAAGAAAATTAAAAACTCCTCATTTTGCCGATTTTCACAAACAAGTGCATATTAACAATTCCAGGGTTAATTTGGACATTTTTTACCAAAGTTGAAAATATTAAACCCTCATACCAATTTGGAGTTATGCATCTGCAAAACAATGGAATTGTTTATTCACCATTCTCATGGTAAAATGAGTTCGTTAATTTTTTTTTCGAATAATTATTTTCCTCCTTCTTTCGCCTACGCATTCTTCTGTAATCAAGTATTTCGGAAGCTATGAACATCTAGAATGCTCTATTTAAACCAGAGGTCAAATACTGTAATGCAAATAAAAAGTCTTAAAGAAATTGTTTACAATTCTTAAGGGGTCTTCCACGGGATTTGAGTACTTTTGAAAAGAAAAACCCTATTACAGTACTTTGCAAAAAGTACCAATACGTCAAAAAAAATTCCAGGGTCAACTTCAACTGTTTTTAAGACTTTTTTTCATTACAACGCAAAGTTTCCGAATAAATCACGTGACGAAATAATCCAAAAATAAGAATGGCAATATGTTATAAATTAATCCTTATTTCTCAAAAAATAAGAATCAACGTGGACTTTTGAAAAATATTATCATGTTCAAGAACTCTTGGAATTGGTGTTAATGGCTCAAAAAAATTTTCCGGCGTAATTTGATCACTATTGTTAACTGAACCAAAACCTTAATTCCTAATTGAAGGTCACGTGATGTTTTTGGAACTTTGATGTAAATAAAAAAAAGTCTTAAAAACTTTTAGAGACCACTTTAGTTGGTTTAAAAATGGATCTTGAGTAATTTTTTGAAAAAAACAGTAACTACTTTTACCAACCTAAATTCCTTGAATTAAACGGTCACGTGATTATTTTGGGGCTATGGGTGTAATGGAAGAAAAACAGTTTAGATTTTTTTTCTGATTCACCGCTAAAGGCTTTTTTGATATTTATAATTTTTTTTGCAAAAAATAAAGTATGTAATACAGTAAATTTTTGAAAAAAAAAACGCCCAAACGCAATGTATCCAAATAGTCGAATCGAACTTTGTAAATTTCATTCAATACATGATTAAGGGTCCTAAATTGCGATTACAGGCCATTGGCGCCACGGATGGCGCAAAAAGACAACTACGGAGTTAATACCCTAAGTTCAACAAGGCGGTTAATTTGTTAATAAATTATTTGTCCGATTTCAAACGGCATCCATTTTTTTCGACTTTTACGGTTTTTTTCCGAATTATCGAAGGTTTGGGAGCCAATAATCATAATTTTTAATCGCGTCACTCTAAATTAGGATAGAAACAAAAGCATCACCCTAATATTATCAAATACAAGCCCATTATCATGCCGCGTGATCAGGTTTCAGCTGATATATTGACAATGATTTTTTGGGTTTGGCAGTAAAACGGCGGCCAAAAATGACTATTTTTGGCATTTTCCGGCATAGAAACTCTTTTTTTCTAAAAATTATTGGATTCATGTACTTCAGAGCCGCTCTGACAGAGCGCAATTTAGATCCTAAAATAATTTTCAAATCGCAACATATACATTTTTGGTGAAGCTGATTAGTGAACTAGGCCTTTTTTGAAAGGAAAAATATTCTTTCGGTGAAATTTTCAGATTTTATCCGTCCAAAAAACTTTTTCAAGTTTTTTTAGGATCTAAATCGCGCTCTGAAGTACATGAATCAATAATTTTTTGAAAAAAAATAGTTTTCTAGGCCGAAAATGCCCAAAATAGTGATTTTTTTCCGTTTCGCTTTTTTTTGGCGTTTACTGCCAACCCGAATTTTTTAAGGGGCCTTTCTCAAACTTCCAGCAATATCATACTTAACACTAAGTTTAATAGTATTGAGGTACATTAATTTATTATTTGGATGTACTTTAATTTTTCTACAAACTCACTTGTATATCCTGTAGAATTCATCTTTATTTTATCTGAAAGCTGTGCTTTGAAAGCTTTTTCACAGTTCAAAAAAGTCAAAATAAAATGCAAATTTCCAAACAAAAAAATCAAATCATTGGAATAGGCATCGCCAATAAATATTATATTATATTACTACTAAATTAATATTATATTATAATAAATATTATATCAATATTAAATTAATATTATATTAATATAAATTATATAATCTCAGAAATGGGATCAGCATAATGGATGGTAATGGTTATTTCGAATCGTACAGTATCTCAGATACTGTATTTTGTTTATAGATACAATCATATACGCTCTTAATTGTGTTTTATCTCTGTTACAATACGATACAGGTTTAACAGTACGTTTTATCCCCTCTGGAAATGCGTAAGTCCTTTTGATCCAATCAGATACCTGCGATCTTAAAGTTTAATCGCTCTCTGGAATCCAGAGTCTGGATACGCTACGATCCAATTTTGACTTTTCAAACGCCGAGTCCCTGCTCAAAAATTAAATTCAGCCGAAAAACAATAAAAAAACAATTTTTTAAGATGATAAAAACGATGCCATAAAATGCCGCAGTGGTCAGAGTTTATGCGCAATTTAAAAGCCAAAATTTAAAAACCTTATTTTAACTTGTTCACTTAACAAATATCTATTTTATTCAGTCCGACATTTTTTAAATCAATTTCAAATACTGCGATGCCAGTCTGGCAACACCTGCTCCGACATTTTTTTGTAAAATAAGTTTTTCTAGCTTGGACAAAATTCAGTCTTTGGTTTTTCACGGGCCACGAAAGAAATTCCTTTAGCGTTGTGTGCAGGAAAACCACTAAAATAAAGATAAGTGAAACCACGAACAATTGTTGAGACTGTCCGCCTTGGTTTTATTTTAACAGTTGGGTGCAGATCGCGACCCGCGGTTTTATCGAACGGTATTTTGGTTTACGTAAAAAATAGGGTATCAAACGTAAAAAAATAATTTTTAAACCGTGCGTCTGATCTTCTCTAAACTCTTTTACGTATACTATTGTACATTGTTTCTGTTTTATCGATTTTATCTGGAAATGCCTTGAAATGGAAAAGAATGATTTTTTTCAGCTATTTGTCAAGGAAAGTGTAATTTCTTCCATTTTGTAATAACGATTATTTTAGTAATCAAACACCTTTTCGAGGCAATTTAAAAACATTGATTGTTTCCGGAACTAACGATTTTCCTACCATTTGAAACCGAAACGAATCCCATGGATAACTATTTGGGAAATATCAACTTAACTATGGTAATTTATCAAACCTTTTCGGGCGCTAGAGAGTAAAAAAATTGTCATTTTCCAAAACTTTAAAAAAACATTCAATAACGTTATCAATTATTTTCACTTTTTACTCAACATAACAATGAAATTCCAAAAAACGAAAAAAAACTTTCCTATCACTACTAAATCGCTATATACCGATTAAGGGCCCCAAGTTTACAGATCGTGACTATTTGAAAGATACCAAAAACGCGGATACTAACATCCAACCAAAACCATGAGTTGCAGAATGCTGCCAATGAATTCAAAATCAAAAAATTGAAGTGGGTCACCCAATTATAGCCTTGGATTCCGCATCATCCAAAATAGTCACGAAATGTCAAAACAAGAGCCCTCTGACCATAGTCAACCGATATATAACTATTCAAAACCAATTGTATCTAAGGGAATTGTATCCAAGCATTTTTTCATGAATGACAATTTTTTTTTTTTTATTTTTTTTTTTTTTTTTTTTATTTTTTTTTTTTTTTTTTTTTTTTTTTTTTTTTTTTTAATTTTTAAACTTTGGCGCTAAGCAACAGTTTTACTCCACAACGTTCCTAAAGGGATGTGAAATCAGTTCGGTAAGTTCCTCGCAATGCTGATTATTATTAAAATTAAAAAAATATGGAAGCTTATTTCCCAAATGGGGTCGATAACGTAATTCTAAATTAATGATGTTTTTGTTGCCTGAACGGCATTTCATCCGAAATTGTAAAAAGGGATTAAGATAAATACAAAAATTGAACAGTGGTTAAAAAATACTTAGGTCATCGATGGTCACTTATAATTTTCAGCAATCTTTTGTTTGAAAATATTTTTTTGTAATTCTTTTGTGTCTGATATTGAAAAACGACGATTTTAGACGTTTTCTTAGCAGTTATAAAGTCATTCATCTATTTTTTGCATTTAAAAAAATCTAAAGAAAGTTTTCGCTGTAAAGAATAATTTCGATAAAAATTCAATAATCCCAATTTGACAGCCATCTCAGCGCTTATCACTAAAAGCCTTTTTATCCGACCGCGGTGGGGCGAATCACCAATCAGCGGCATTTTCCCCACATAAAACGGGTTTCCACTGGAAACTTTCCAGGTTAGTAAAGTAAATTTATCGGAAATTGCTTTTTGAAACCGTACATATTTTATATGGCATGCTTTTCAGTAATTTAGAAAATAGATTTCTCGAACGACTTGCTCTACTGTAATTTAAAGATATTTTTGAATAATAGAATTCCAGTAATAATATTGAAATTTGAAACTATAAATTCCTGATATTTTAATTTGTTTGTCTTATCTTAGCTCAAAGCTAATACGAATAAATCTAATTACGATATTAAACATGAATTTCAATGATCTAACTAGAATTATGAAGTTCGTTTGAAAATTCTAACTTGATAAAATAACAAAAACAAGTGGTAGCTTTTGCGAAATTTCAGTACATCTCGATTTTATAGTTTTTAAGGAAATACATGAGCTTTTTGCACAGTTTTAATGTATTTTAATAAGTCGTGTCCGCACACAAATTGCTGAAAAATTATATCCCTTTATCACATTTGATTAGAATGCGACGCATTCAAATGCGTTAGCACTCTCCTTTTAACGTGTGATTTTAACGTTGTGGCTACGCATTCTAACCAAAAGTGAGATAAAGGGATATAAAGACTAAACTGGCCTCAAAAAATTATTGGTGGGGGGGGGGGGTTGGGGTCTCGCGGTTTTTCGACAATAAAGTTCTTTCGCTAGAGGTCGTCAAGTGATAAAATTTTGGTGATTTTCATGAAACCAAGGATTTACAGTTTTTATCGATTCAATTTATTTTATACATTAATACGACCTAAACAATACTCGTTAATTCTGTCGAGTGACAATTTTTTCGTTCTGAAAAAGACAAAGGATAACTTGCATTATACAGTGATAGATCTCAATTAAATGCATCGCTTTAAACTACTAACCAAAATTCGAAATACGTCAACTTTCTAATAAAGTTATTATTAACTTAAAACGATTAATTTTTAAATCTGTTGCACGAGCGTAGAGCGAATAATGTTTATCTTCAGCATCGATCTATATTTTATAAATACTCGGCATAGAAAGTTGACTACGTCGAAACTTTTGATGGTAATTAAAGCGATCACATGTAGTTTGAGGATGTACAAGTATGATTATATGTATTTATAATTGGCGGTTATCTTCTAACTGTCTTTCAAAACGTAAAAAAATTTGCACGAAATAGAATTAAAGATAATTGATTTAAGATGCAATTTTTTTAATAAATAAATCAAATCGATAATAACTTGGAAGATCCTTGTTTGAAAGAAAATCACCCTAATTACCACTTTGAACGAACCTCTAGCGGGGAGAACTTATTGTCCGAAAACCAGAGACCACCATAATTTTTAAGTTTCGCAGAATTAAATGATATGGAATGTCATACCAAATTATTAGGCGGTCGTAAAAATAAGAAAACAAACATCCCGTTTTTGCTCTTGCCATATTTGACATATTTTGCAAAGAAAAAATTCCCAAATGAAGATTATTATTGGTTTCCCAGTTGGTCTCGAGTTTCAATACTTACGATTTCAGCACAGACTTAAATAAAGATAGATCCATCTGTTTTAAGTTCTGAAAAATAGTTTGTTTCCATTATATCTTTTGAGTTTAATTAACTTGTTAATATTTATTTGATCAATGCTATATTATGGTTAAGAAAATCGTATTAGTTTCTCATCTTGTCCTCCGAATATATAATTATAACAAAATCTAAAGCCCTTCTCGAAACGTGGCGAATCACCCAGAATCTGTAAAACTAATAAGTGCCTACTTTTGCACGTTCCTACAATTTTAGATTTCCTAATATCTTTGTTAATATAACTAGATTAATTTGGAGGCGAAGTAAATAGTCATTTCTAAGGATCAAATGGATCAACGAGATTTATTACTTTGGAATGATAATATTAATTTAAAATATTTCAGAAATGTGTTTTTTAATTTAGGCGAAAGTAATCAAACAAGCAAAACCTAGATGGGGTCAACCATAAAATTTTCTGAACTTAGTCGTGATTTGATTTTTATATATTTTAAATAACTTTGCCCAAATAAAATAATCATGTGAGTCAAATGAGGGGGCCAACTTGCTGAAATTCACAATGCAATTTAAAAAAATCCGAAACCTCGGTTTTACTACGATATGTTGGAAAAGCAACGTTAAACCCGAACTGTCAAAAAAATCAAAGATTTGAAATTTTTGTTTCTTATCAATTATGAATCAAATAAATTTATGATGGAAAACCGCGATTTCTGAAAAACAAGTAAGTTTGAAATTTTTTTTTCGATCATTATTTTCAAAATTATCAGCTTGACTCTCTTACTCATCACAAAATCACTAAATCTATCTATATCACAAAATCTAACCTATAATACAGTGGAGTTACAAAATTGCATATGATAATTTTGCGAATGATGAATAAATTTGTGATGAAAGAATTGTGCGGCACAAATATATGTATATTTGGGGTCGTGCTTAGTGTACCCAAATTGGGCCACTCGTTTTTGTCCTCAGTAGTACCTTTCCTAAGGTGGGTACACTAGCACGGCTTGCGTGATTTCTGTACCCAAATTGGTCTGACTGAAAAAATTTATCTAGGCCAATTCGGGTACATAAACACGCTGCTTGTGTACCCAAATTGAAAGCAAATTGGGTCAAAATGAAGATAATTTTGTATTTGACAGCAATCAAACTCTGATAAAGTTGTGATAAATTTGATAAACGTCATCAGTGCTAAGCTTAGTCAGACTTCCGTGAAATTTCAAGATCGGCAGAACCAAATTAAATTTTTATCGGTCTGGAATTAATTTCATGAGGACCTGTGATTTCGCTTATTAAAACAACAGAACCTAGATTAATTTTTGTCAAATATTGGCTTAAGGGGGTAAGGCGGTCGTACTCTTTTTCATGGGTACTTTGGGGTGCTAAAAATACACGACATTGTCTAGGGAACACTCAGAAAACATAAACTTATTGAAAAAAAAAAAATCCCAAAAAAATTCGAAATTTTCATTTTTGAGATTTTTCTGAGTATTTTTTTTGGAAAACATTGAAACCGCAATTTTCGACCAGAAACCCTTGAAGTATCAAAAAGCGTAGGCAGATTTTCTCCTCGCATCACCCAAGCTTTTAATTTGATGGTACTTTCGAGTAAATTCCCGAAACGCTTTTATTTTCGAGTTTTCACTTCCGGTTTAACTGAAACTTTTTCTAGAATTCACACAAACCAATTTCAAATGTCGACTTCATCAAAATAACAAAACATTTTTCTCCATCTTTTTCGAAAATTTATACTGCATTCTGATATGTACCTAGGAGGAAGTTAGTACTTTGAAGAGCGAAAAACCTTGTAATAAGGCGGTTTTTTTGGCAGTTCTAGAAAAACTAGTTGGAAATTCAAAAAACGCTCTATTCAAATAATAACCATAAGTGTTTCCGTGGTTGATGCTAAGTTTTAGTGAGATTCGTATGCAAGCTCTAGGAGGAGTAAAGTAATTTGAAAATTTCGGTTAGGTGTCTAGAACTCGCCCCAAGGTGGTCACCAGGGTCGGTCAAAAATTATTTTGATAAATTATTTTTTTGTAGATCAAGGATAGATTCTACATACGGCTATTCTCAAAACTTTCCAAGCAGGTTTGTATTCTAGTCAAATTGGAGTACAAAAGTATGTTTTTGGCGAACCGCTAACCCCTTAAAGTCAATAAATTCCCTGAACAAAACCTATTTCGATGTTTTTGCTAACATTGAAGATATTTTCAACGTATATTCTCTTTTGAGATAATTTTTTCTATCCCCTAAAAACCATTTAACTGCCACAAACGAAGCAAAAAGTGAAATCTTATGCTTTGTTTACTTAATTCCCGCTTCACCTTTGCTTGGTCTGCCACGTATACTTTGTTTTTATGACAATGCAAATTATCTAAAAACATTTTCTATTAACGCAGCGTGTTTAATTCAGACCAAATTTGAGTACAGAAAGCACGCAGCGTGATTAGTGTAACCCAAATTGGCCTAGATAAATTTTTTAATTCAGACGCAATTTGAGTACAGAAAGCACGAAGCGTGATAGTGTACCCAACTGGGTAACTAGACACCGACTCAATATTTCGCTATTAAAAATTGTGCCTGCAAAACCCGAATACAATAAATTTGTGATGAATGTTTATGTTAATGATAAGAACATTGTTATGTTAAGCAATTGGAATTTATTCTAATTTCGAAGAAGAAAAAAAGTTGCTCAAAACTGCAAACAATAGATTCCTAAACTTGCCATTCGCACCTAAAATCGGTATTTGTCATAAATAAGACTCATAAACGCATTCAAGAACTCATATTCCGCGGAAAGTTTTCAGAAAATTATAATAATAAAAGTTTTCATGTTTTAAAACATGTACAAACAAATGAAAAATTGTATAAATTGAATTGATTCCGAAAGAACGTTGCCGAAAAAAGGGGATGTTATTTCAGAGCCCGCGACATGTGGTAAATTTGAGTAGAACGCGACGATGTAAATTAAATTTAGGAATTTGTGTGAAAATAGACTGCAATCATTTATAACATTTTGACAAACGAACTTAAATATATTTTTGGCCCTCAAATAAAATAGAATTTTCACTAAAACAAAGTGGCAGTTTTTCACAATCACAAAGTCAAGTTCATTGAAAAAATAATTTCTCAGCATCAAAATGTGTCGTTCGCAGTAAACGTCAGATCAGAAAAGCGACCTGTTTTTTTAAGTCAAACTTTTTTTATATTTTTAACTTTCAGGAGAACCAGGGCAAAGATTTCTACAACACTAATTTCGCCGACTCTCCGAGGGAAAAAAAATCTGAAAAATATTTTATTACCAATATTTCATTAATAACATTTTTGTTACTGGTGGTATCCAATTACAAAATGGGTTTAATTCATCAGTTTGAGCTAGACTGAGGTCTTCGGATATAATTTGTTTTGAAGTGCAAAATGACAATATCGTAATAAAATATTTTTCTCAAACATCAACATCTTATGCAAAATTCCACGAAGGAGTCCACATTTACGCCCAAATATCTCCAGTGAATCATCGCTGCAAATTGAAGGCGCTCAAAATTTGAAAATACATGCATTTGGAAAACAAAATTACTATTTTATACAGAATACAGCTAAATAAAAATAATACACTTATTAACAATCTTAAACAATCTTAATTTTCTGTCTCAAACAACGAAAATTATTTTGTTTGCAAGCTTATATATTTTTTTTAATAAAGTGGACGATCTACATAACGCATGGCCTAGCCAGAGGCTGACTTTTCTTCGTGTGGCTGGATTTAACTTGGCTTGATTCTGATGTGAATTTAATTATTTGGTCCACTGAAAACTCTACACAACGATGACTTTAACCAGTAACTAACAGTTAGTAAACGCACACATTTTTCGTCAAAAAAAGCTGTTTATACTTTTAACTAGTCAGTGATAGTAGTCACCCATTGTAATAATTTCACTTGTTTTAATTATTTTATTATTTGTATCTCAGACGGCTTCCCAGTTTAATATCTTCAGCATATAATCTTTGTAAAAAGTAGTGAATGCGCAACTTACGTTACACCGACAACCCCTTAAACACCTTAAACTCCTTAACACCTCCGAAGATATAAAAAAAGTTCCGCCGAGGCATAAAGCGTTAATTTTCGAAATAAAATTTTTCATATTTCTAGAAATATTATGTTTACATTCTAGACAAAAGAACGTTTTGAAAAACAAGGGTTAATTAAACCACTGATACTCCCTCATGGAAGGCTCCAGGAAATGTATGTTTATCTGAAATAACTGCGCAGTGTTCTGTTTTAACTCACTTTCTGTTTGTCCTGATTGACTATATCGTTGGGAACAAAAAATATTTTTAAATAAGATCAAAATCAGTTCAATGAAAAAAATCACGACTTTAAGTCAAAATTGTTCAGTTTTCGCGATTTAATGAAAATTATTTGAATTATGATTACAATATGAGGCAAATATGGGTATAGAGAGTACGCATCTGGCCTGATTCACAAATTATATATTTTTTTAAATCATATCATTTATTTTTTATTAATTCAAAATAAGATATTTAGAAATTTCACTCCCAAAATATTTTGCTCCCAGATATGTCCAGAAGGCTGTTTTTCTTGCAAATTGTACTTCAAAAACACTTTCCTATAAAACTGGCGGAATTTGAAAGTTCACATTCGAATTTGGATCAAAAGGATATCTTCGGAAGTAAAACTTAAGCCGAAAAATCGCTTTTCAATCATTTGACATTAATGAACCTAGTAATTCGAAAAAAAATTAGGAAATATTTTTTAGATTCACATTGTTGAATTTAAAATGTATCATAAGGAGAAAGTTTCTGCGATCATTTTTACATCATTTTGGCTTGATTTAAAGTGGCCCTTTAGCCTTTCAAAATGCTATATAGATTACCCGCCCTCAGAGTACAAATCCTAAATATTTGAATGATAAAACAAGCGCAAGATATTAGCACCCGGCCAATCAAAAACTCTTGATGGCGGAATAGGCCGATTTCATTGGTCAGAATAAGAAAAGGAATCAACCAAATCAAATGCTCAGATTTCGCATTTTTCAAATATTTAAGATTTGTACTCTGAGGGCGAGTGACCCATATGGCCTGGAGGGTTAACACTAGAAAAGTTGTCATTAAGAGTAACTCACATGTTAAAAAAATATTATGTGATTTTGAGGCGAAATATCTTCACTATAGATGCCAATACTCCATATTGTAGAAGCCAATAATTTGGTACAAAATGTAATATTTTGGAAAAAAAAATTTTAAGTTACCAAAATCTGAAACCAACTATAATTGAATATGCTGATGGAGTTGCGGAAGAGCTTTTTTACTTCGAAACGTTAATTTTTGTATTTTTTTTGTTTCTGAAAAACGGTACTTTGGAATTTCTGTTAATCAATAAATTTTGACAAAAAAAAAGCAAAAAACCAAGAACGATATATTTCCATAATGATGAAAAAATTACTTTCCTGACGGAGTATGGGATAAAAGTACACCAGTTTGTTTCAGATTGTCTATATATAATATAATATATTCGTCATGAATTGAGGATTAAACAAAAAATGGTTCCCATTTATTTTCATGTTTTCATCTATAATGATATAATATATTTTGTATAATCATGGTGAAATCTAAAAAATAAATATTCAGCGGTTGAAATTCTACAGACAACTTCGTGGTTCGAAAAACGTTCAATCTCGTACACTAGTGTACGATGAGTGCGTACAGGTTCAGATGAAAAAACATGAAAAAAATAAAATTGGGAAACATTTTTTGTTTAATCCTCAATTCCACTGACGAATACCCCTCCTTAATAGGTCATGTCGTTTTGGCAAGTTTCGTGATATTAAATATGCTGGTAAAAATTTTGTTGCATTCAGTCGCAATGTTCCTTGGTTCCCCTTAGTAATCACCGTAGAAACTTGTTGTGATTTCTTGTATTCACCACAAAAATTTACCCTGGTGCAAATTGGATTTCAAATACAAAATTGTATAAATTCCGATTTATTTTTGTTCTTGGCATTTTTAGTGAGACTGAATCAGTCCTGAACTAGGTAGAATATCGAATAATTAATCAAAAAGTATCCCGACATTGCATATTTTGATGTCTGCTTCTACAAAGATTTGTGTGAATATTTTTGTTTATTGAAACATTTAGAATAAAAATGGAACCGAAAATTTTTTCAAGGCTTATTCCGAACTTTATTTTCAAAATATCAAATAAATCATGCGGAAATATCTCTTTCGGTTTTCACATCAAATAAAATTTCTCCTCTAGTGGCCAACTTGCGGTCACTATGAACCTCTGGTTAAAAAAACCTAATTGAAAAACCGTTCATTTGAATATCACTTCCGGTACCGGAACTATACTTTAACCGGTTAATTTAGATCAGCCTAACATGCCGATAACGTTACAAAAAAAATTTACCCTGAAAAAAACCCTTCGCTTCCGAGTCAGCTTGTTTTGAGTTTTGCTACCAGTTTTTTAAACTCTCAATGAGAACCCGAGGACTAACAGGTCAGTTTTCGCACCTAAAAACTTAATTTAAAACCTTAATTTAAACCATTTTTTATATCTCAAACAAAATAAATCATACGTTTTTAAATTGACCACAAAACAAATTGTCTTCAAGATGGGCCAATAAAATGGTAACGCATTTTGGACTTATAAAAATTCTCATTTCAAATCGTCTTTTGGTGCTAAAATAATAATACTGCGAACGTACTCAAAATTTTCGTATGGTTTGCCAAAAGCTGAAGAAAAAACACCCTCAATAATGGCTTAATTAACTTGTAAAACTCTAAAAGCATCATTACAAATATATGATCACCTACTATTTCTAAATTATTAAACTAAATCTTATCTATGAAACCTCACACGCATATCCGAACCACCTTGGAGAATCGTAAGTCGTTGTTTTTCCGAGGTAGTTGGTCTGTCCTGGAAGAGATTACCATCGATTATCCGTTGAATGTGGGAATAAGTATTTTTGGGGGTTCTAGAAAAAAATTTGATTGCTACAATTTTTTGTTAACTTTTATGCTAGCATCAGAACTTTCATCTCAGCCAATCATATTCAATGCATTAAGCATCATTTGAATACGGGTTTGCCATAGACAGGGGCTTCACGGGGTGTAGATCCTTATTTGTTTCATTTCAGACTTTCGAAATCTTTTGTAATCAGCGAATAATGTAACTTCTATCTTTATAAGCAGAACGACTTTTGCGCATTAAATAAACATAAGTGCGCCTGATAGTTTTGCGACTGCAATGCTCATCGCGCTAACATACCGACCATGGCCGAACCGCAGAAAATAATTGACTACAAATTATCTACTGATTTTTTTGGTGCTGTGCAAATTTTATCATTTGTAAAAAACTTTAATTTATTATTAAAACCATCGATTCTGCTGGATACGGTTTGAAGCTAGTTTTTTGTGGGGAATTTATCTCAAAAGCAATCTTTTTCAATCTGTTATTGCCTCATGCAAATTGGACGCATGAAATTGACACATATTATGCAAGACTTACCTAGGAAAATTGCAACAAGGCCAAAGACCCGCGTAATTTGTAGAAACTAAAATACTGACTTCTTTTATAATAACTTGCCAAAGTCAAACTCTTAAACATTGGATCAAAAAATGGATTGAATTTGAGACATTTTGATCAAAATATGCTCTGAAAGTGGATTTGCAAAAAATGAATAATACGAGTCATTGAAAAATCGTCAAAATTAAGAATTATATATAGTATTGTAATAATATAAACAAGCCTAAGTAACTGTTCAGGATAAGAAAATAACGAAAGCCTCGAAAAGTTTTGTAGACTAGGCAATTTAAACAGATTTAAATAATAGAACGTTTGTGACCTTTTATATTGGAATTTAATCTTTTTTTCCCCTTATTCAAAAAGTAAAATTCATTTCTCAGGGAGTGGAGTGGTTTTAACTTGTCTTTGTCGTCGTGAGAGAACAGAAAAGCGTAGCGTTCCTGTGAACTAAAAAGAAGCTTTATCATTTTGACATCACATTTTTTACTAGCAAATTGGAGTCTGCTAGACCGGTCAATAAACGTTTATTTTTTGATTTTAATTGAAATAATGCGTTTTCTTCAAATTGATACATTCTTTATAGACTTATCGAACAATTCTCTAGTCCTTTTTTTGGCTCTCCAGTATTTTCTTTTAAATCATTTTTTATCGAAAAGGACTCTGAAAGTAAAATATTGTTAAATTTTTATATTCTATTTAAACATTGCAATTTTTTTGAGTGACGAGCTCAATGTGAGCCATCCCGGTATCTTGAGTTGAACATAATTCTAAGATTTTTTAACCTGATTTCATTTTGGAAAATCACATTAAAGCAGCTAAGAAATTTCTTAAAATTTTTTTCTTCTTGGATCCGCATTCACATATTCCTTGAACGTAACCGTCATACAATGAGATTGCAGCAGTTCCTCCTGAAATAAGTTAAATTTTTATGCGTACTACATATAAATATATATAAAAACGTGATTTATTTGAATTGAATCCCCTATTCACAAATTCCCCTTAATTCAATTTATTGGTGTTATTTAGCTTAATTTTAATTTTGGTCTATAACCACACTTGGTCTACAAAATGACGCAAATAAAATTGATAAATATGAATTCTGATTTAAAAAATAAAGCAGTTTTTACTTAATAATCGCGTTGTTACTACCGGAAAGGACAACTTCCTGTCAATATAAAAACGAGCTCTGAATATTTTTTTCAAATTGATTAAGGGTTCAAATAATCTAATTTCGTTTTTATACATATAGTTGTCAGCTGATTCTATATCCCTTTATCAACAGCCTGAATATCCGCCCCATACTGTAAAAACAACTACTTATACGTTTGGTAATCAGGGCCGGGATATTTACAAAAGGTGATAAAGGAGTATAAATATTTTCCAGCCGATAACAACTACTTTTTGACCCAATTTTGAAAACGTTTGATGTTCGAAATTGAATTTTAAAATTGGCAAATCGAACAAATGCAGTAATGAAAAACTTTAAGTTGTTTGTTGTACTCTTTGGTGATAACATTAACGAAATTGAAAACCATATAAGTTTTTTACTTCATTTTTTTTTGAAATTTTTGGAGATTCATTTTGAAAACTTTTCCTATTTCAAGTCCAAAATTCTTGAACAAAAAAAATCTTTGTATCTGCATGTAGTGAGAATGCACTATCATATTTGCGCGGTGCAATTCTTTAATCTTTATAAATCTGCTATAAATGTATTAAAAGCTTGTTAAAGCTTGATGTTAAAAAAATGCATATTAAACATCAAAAGAGACTAAGGTATTAATTCGCAAGAATCCGGTGATTCCACAAAAATTTTGAATTATTCGCCATTTAAAAACAGCGTCTGCATGTTCTATAATGAAGATGATTTTGACAATTTCCTTCCCTACAATTCTTAATTTGAAATTAAATTTTATTGGAAAAAACAAATAAAAACGGCAAATAATTTATTGCGTACTTCTGCCAATTTGTGTGGGAAAATTAATATCCAAATGCGTACTCACGTCCACTAGCCGTCGTCCCGTTCTAGCCTTAATATTGCTAAGATCTTATTCAATGAAATTGAAATTTTTCGGAGCTTCTAAAAATTAAATCCTTTTTCTCATATATTAGGAACGCATCCTCTTGAAACCAGTTTCAAAAAATAGTCAAAATCATTACTGTTTAAGTATAAGTTGCTAATTCTTCTGAAAATTGACGTCAAATTATGGATTATGACGGACTTTTGTATTCTACGTTTTAGCTAGTTCTTGCATTCTTTAATCCTAATAATCTTAATGCCAATTGACCCTGCAGAATTAGGTCCATCGATTGCTATAGGTAAATACAATCAATCGTTGATCAGTGACAATTAATTATTGGAACCTTTTTTTACTGATAATGTGCCAATCGTGCCTGTGTTTTGAAACAAGATACAGTTTATAAAATACCATCACAATTGATATTGTTTTAAGGGTCTCAGTTGGCATATCGTGACTTTTGAATGAAACAGCACAAGCGGGAATAACTTCACTCAATCCAAACCCATGTTCGGATTCCACCTTTGTCGACATAGTCACGATCTGTCAGTTAAGAGCCCTTCATTCATATATATTCGCTTTTTGTAGTAAATCGTTATGGTGTTTAATGCATGGTCAATTTGTTAACAAAAAAATGACATGAAAATGATACAATTCCCGGTTTTGGTCAGCACTTGGGAATATTACAAAAGTTAAAAAAATTAAAAATTAGGGAAGAACTTTTGGGTTCTGGCTAGACATTTGCTGGCCTCACATATTTAAATATCAAATAAAAGCCGCAAGTGGAAGATAAATCTTTTTTAAAAAATAATATTAATCCAAATAAGGAATACATAAAAATTAAAAAAATGTTCATAAATATTAAATTTCCACCATTAAAAAATTAACATCAGTGTTAAGGGGGTGGTCTGGGTAGGATTTTTGGTCATTTTTTAACTTTGGAACTTACATTACTGAAAAACTAGACATGATAGAGTTATTACTTACGGTTTTAGAAGCTAAGACAATTCCTCGTTATAATTAACAATCCTTAAAAATTTTCATCCCTTTTCAGAGGTGGCGCTCATAGGGCATAAAAAGGTTGAAAATGACGATTTTTCAACAACCAATCTCCTCCCTCCAATATTGAGTTAAATTGATTTAATTTTAACACTTATGGGAAAACTAAAATGGTCAATAATTTGCTGGTGTGGATTTTGCGAATTCTGCACTAGAATGCCTTGAGCGGCCAAAAATAGGCATTTTCGTCATTTTTCAAAACAATCTATCTCCTCCCATCGAATTTCGTCAGATTTTCAAGTGACATGTTTAAATACTTCGTTTAAAAATAACACTTTTGAGACAACTTCCTGGCAGGAAAGTTTTATAGCCTCTGATTACGTAACAGGTGCAACTTTTACGAATTAGTTAACATATATTTTTGCTCAAAATTATCAAAAAAACCAGAATACTATATAATTTTCGACCTCTGTGAATCATTTTTGAAAGTTTTAACCTCGTATGCTCCTTAAGTTTCTGAGTGAAGCGTGAAATTACGATTTCATTTCATTTTTTAATGGCCCTTACGAATTTTGATAAGAAATAAATTTAATTTTCATAATTTTCCTTATATATTTTGTTTGCAATAACATGTGTGAATAAAAACCTTTTGATAGTCTCACAAATAAGTAAGCGATGTTTGCGCATGGTGTGAAAGCTTATTACACATATTGACAAATGTTTGAAGTTGAAATAATTTGTTCCGAATCAAATGAACAATTTCTCAGAACAAAAGTTTTAATAATTTTTTAATGAGAAAACAGTTAGAGACCGCAATATTTACTATAAAAAATTTTTTACCTGTAAATATCCCCCATGGAATGCATAATCAGCACAAATAAAGTGGTAAATTGACGTGACTATAACGGACAAACTAGTGTAGAATAGCGATTTTTAGTTTTGACCAATGTTTTTTAAATTAACTGAATTACTAACATTACATATTATTAAATCTTATCATTGTTTTGCGCACAGTTCTTCATAAAGACTCGCCCTTGTAGCATACGTCCAGCAGATGGTACATTTTTATCAAGAGCAATAATTGAACAGAAAAAATATGGAATTTATTTTTTTTATTTTTTATCTCAGATACAGGTGTTACCTCTTACAAACGTTGTACATTTTTATTTTCTAAACATAACTAATATAGTTAAAAATATTATAAAAACCCACTTTACTGTACCCATTTCAACTGAACCCGACTATAATATTTTTTTAAAGACGTATTATCAAATTCTCATTCAATTTCGGTGTATCCGCTAACTATATTCTATTACTCTGCAACAGGTCGGAACATTTCTTTAATATCAAGTTTTTTTTTCCATGAAAAAAGGGTAAAAATGGCAAAAAGTAGAGAAAAACAGCTTTTTTAGTTAAATGAGAAATTGCATGAATAATACCTTAAATGCTCCTGAATCAAAAAAATTACGACTTCAACATAATACCCACACATTTTTATTGGTAAATTTTCAAACAACATAAAATTTTAAGATTTCAGCTGCCCGAATGGCACTTATGCAAGTGTACAGTCAAGTGTTAAAAATTTCATCAACAGTTTCAAAATGATAATCGCGCGACCTACCGATTATTGAATCGATGGATTATGTACAAATTTTTTTTTATGGAGAGTTCAAAAACCACGAATAAAAATTTTGGGACTATGATTGCTTATTTTCTAAGGGTAAAAAATATATAAAATATGATTTTTCAACACAGCGGTCAGAAAATAGTGTAGAATCCATGAAAAAGTTAAAGTGACTATTTGTTTGGTTTTTTACCCACATATTCATTATAGAAAAAAAAATTTTGGAGCAAAAAATGCGAAAATTTTCATAATGCTCATTGTTGTTTTCAAATTTTTACGATTCAAAGATTGAAAACCCGAACTATGGAATTTTTCCTAAAAGGGATTATTTATGAGCTGAAACATATTAAATCGGTTCAGCTAACTATAATAGCATGAAAAAATTACTGAC
>SCLH01000493.1:163677-174023 GCA_004367855.1 Oikopleura vanhoeffeni
GTGACCCTTAAATTGCGTTTTGATATGAAAAATAGCCTGACTATTCAAAATAAAATTGACCGCACAATTTTATTGGTAATTTTCACAACCATAAAATTTTAAAGATTCAAGTGCCCGAATGGCACTTATCAAGTGTACAGTCAAGTGTTAAAAATTTCATCAACAGTTTCAAAATGATAATCGCGCGACCTACCGATTAGTTTGACATCCGGGATTAATAGATACCAAAACATTTAATTTTTTATGGAGAGTTCAAAAACCACGAATAAAAATTTGGGACTTGATTGGTCATAATTTTTCTTAAAAAGTCGTAAAAATATAAAATAAAAATTTATGATTTTTCAAACAGCGGTCAGAAAATATGTACGAATCCATGAAAAAAGTTAAAGTGCTATTTTTGGTTTTTACCCACATATTCAGTTACTAAAAAAAAAATTTTGGACGAAAAAATCGAAAATTTTCATAATGCTGATTTTTTTTCAAATTTTTACGATTTCAAAGATTGAAAACCCGAACTCAAATTTTTCCTAAAAGGGATAAATTTTATGAGCTGAAACATATTTTAAATCGGTTCAGCTAACTATAATAGCATGAAAAAATATACTGACTTACTATTTTCGTGAAGTTATATTGACTCCAGAATGGCCGGGTGTTATGCCCCCCCTTAAGGTCGACTTTGAATTTCCTTATTTTATTGTAATAAAATTGATTTTTCTCTGGAAAAACTGCTGGCAGGTAATTATGGTAAGTGAATTGACATTAACTTTTTTAAAAAAGTTACTTTTCGAGAGTAACTACTGTATGCCTAATCACAGTGGGTCATCCACAAATTTCCCAGAAGAGCTTTTCTGAGGAAGTGGAGCGATTTGTGTAACTAAGAACCATTTCTGGGTAACTCACTTTTGGTTTTAAATATTTTCCATTCGAAAATTTTTCGTGTCTATTACTCAGCTTTTAAACACCTTTGAAAAAATAACCGTCAATTAGATCAATTCAGTATAAAAAAATAGCAATGTTTTTTTCATAAACACAGACAAGAAAATTGAGATGTTGCAGGCAATTCCAGCTTTGTGAGAGATGTATTCTTTAATTAGTTGAATCTCAAATAGTTCCCGGGAGTTTTCAGTAAGTAATTTTCAGTAAATGCCTTGGAATGTATTCTGTATACATTCTGATAAAATCACACCTGTTTAGTCACTGATTTATCTCAATGAAGGCCAATAATAAAATCATAAATTCACGCAGTTAGACTAGCTAGCTGATTTCTATCTGCTGATTAACCAATCTGTTTAACCAACCCGGCAGTGGTATAATCCTAAAAATATCACGCATTTTACTGATATAATTATCAAATGTAAGGATATTTTATGAACAATAAATATCTTTGGCTCAAAGTTGAAGTCTTTTTATCTAAACGAAACGAACATACGCCTCAATATGTCTCATTTGCCTCACGGAAATTTGGTATATTTGCTCCGATATTTTTCGCGAAATCTACAATTATATTTTGTCCAATCAATAAAACATCATTAAAAAGTTCAGCAAAAAGTGGGCTGACAGTTTGATTTTTGAATATCTATTTGAGAGTTAACTATTGTATTTATATTTCAAATTCCACCAATTTAAGTTTTTCTGCAAATCTGTAAAATTTTGGTCTAGTTTTCCAGCAAATTAGGTTTGGGGAAGCATAAGTACCCAAAACGAATCTATTAGGAAAATTCGCGGTCCTAAAACCAATTTAAATGCAATAAGGTTTAAGTTTACATTGTAAGCACAAAAAACTTGTCAAAATGACTTCAAAGAATATCACATGTAACTTTGTTCGTGGTTTCCGGAACTTTGCTAGTTTTGAATATCTGAAACGCTTTGAAATAAGAAATGTTCCAGACGTCAAAAGTCATCTTTTTGTCGTAATTATTAAATTTGAAGATTACTTATTTTTACTGTTAAAAATTTTTTATTTAAAATCGTGGTATAATTTTACAAGAATCTGCTCAGTGACCCAACGCACCAGCTATTATCGTATATCATTTTTGCAACAAAGTGGACTTTATAGTAGATGGTGTCCGAAACCATTTTTCATGTCGGGATTTGTTTATCGACTCCATCGATTAAGTTTTTAAATAGCTCTAAAATTACCACCACAAATTTATGAAATTAACAAAAAAATAAAAAACTGCCACTTTTTTTTACACGTGACTAAAAAACCGATTTTCTTTTCGATTATCTTGTCTTATTTTTGTAACGAAAATATTGACGTTCAATCCAGGGGTCGGCACACAATTGGACGGATCGGAATCGGATCGGGGATCGGATGGACAATCGGATCGGGGAAATCGGTCGGAATCGATCGGGATCGGGATCGGTTTCCGATCCGATCCCGATCCCGATCCAATTTTTTCAAAGCGACCGATCCGATCGATCCATCCAATCTTTGCAAATAGGCGACCGATCCGATCCAATTTTTTTCAAAAGGCGACCGATCCGATCCCAATTTTTGTACGAGCCGATTGTAATTTTATGGTTTAAGTTGAAACATTTTCAACACAAACTATTTCAACCGTCTTCTTGAGGGGTGGTAAACGCACAATATTGGCAAAAATGTGCTATACATGCATTAATAATAGAACAGTATTATAACTGTGTCTTTCTTTTATAAGGACGCTTTTGAAAAATATTACCAGACCCGAATTAAAAACACGTTATAAACCTCACATTTACTCACAAATTATTTGAATTTCGCGAAAGATTTAGGAAAGCAAACAAAATACAATTTAAAAAACCTGCTCGCCCCTGCGCGCCGATAATTGGCATGAGTTCTTACAGCCAGGGGTCCTGATTTTTGAGCAAAATATTTTTGTTTGGTTAGGGGTCAAAATTTATCGGAAATTTTTTTTTGACTAATAGATGTGCCCAAAGCTTAGACCAAAAAACATACCCATGCCAAAATTCAGCCTTTTTAAAAATATTTTCGCGGTTAACAATGTGCGGCAAATCGACTCTTTCAGGAAAACCGATCGCAATTCGCGATCCGATCCCGATCCGAATCCAATTTGTTTTTTGAAGCCAATCGATCCGATCCCGATCCAATCAAAACATTTTGGCGTGACCGGATCCGATCCAAAAAAATTTGACGGCGACCGATTCCGATCAAAATTTTTTTCCGATGTGCGCACCCCTGCGTTCAATCTAGCTAATATTTCTATATTCCACATTTTTCTTTCCAGAATATCTCCGGCCCTGTATAGTTAAAGGTACAGTCCCTGACCCCTTAAAACGCATTTTCAGCTGATCTATGAGAACTAAATTGAATAAGTCGGTTCCAAAAGCCGATATGTAAACGGTGCGGACACTAAGGTTTTTCAGCATTTGAATTCTACGATATTTTATGGAAAAATGTAAAAGTATTTGTTCAGAATTTTAAAAAGCTGTTTTTCTCTACTTTTTGCCAATTTTTACCCTTTTTCATGGACAAAAAAAATTGATATTTAAGAAATTTTCGACTGTGCAGAGTAATAAAAATACGAATTAGCGGAGTACACCCGAAAATGAATGAAGTTTATTAATATCGTCTTTAAAAAAAATTATATAGTCGGGTTCAGTTGGAAATGGATGTACAGTGAAAAGTGGTTTTTTATATTTTTAACTATAGTTAGTTATTATATTTATTTATTGTTACGTATCGCTTTCGCGTCTTCAGGCTAATGTTTGACAACAACAAATAGAAGTTTCGAAGTCTGTAAAAATACAGAATCTAGAGATTCAAAAATTCTAGCAGAAATAGTTTGGGCTTATACAGTATAATTTATACTAGTTAGTTGTTATACTACAGTAGTTAGTTATGTTTAGAAAATAAAAATGAGAACGTTTGTAAAAATGAACACTTTTATTGAAGATAAAAAATAAAAAAATAAATTTCCACATTTTATTTTATTTCAAATATTGCTCTGAAAAAATGTACCAATCTGCTGGACTTATGCCACCCCCCTTAAGGATTCTTTTGATGGTATTTTAAAATGAATTCGATGATCTTGACAATGTTAAGTTGACATTGACTTTTACCGTTCCCAGATTTCTTTTTACAAAATGAGTCAATTTAATGGATATCCATTTTTGACTTTTGAATTCTTTGTATGAAATAAAGGGCACCATGGTCCATGGGCAGCATTTTTTATATAAATTTTATGGCTAAAATTTTACGGAGAAGCACTAATTATAAAACTTTGAAGATGCGTAAGCGAAACGTTGCATAAAAATAAACAAATAATTAAAGTTTATTTTTGTTATTTTTCTAAAAACGTTTTGCTTACGCGTTTCATGTTATAAGTTAAAAAATTAGTGTTGTAAATTTGGGAAAAATGTAATAATGGGCCGGACTATTATAAAAAATATTGGTTATTTTGGTTCATTTTGGACATAATTAAAATACCATCAGCTAAAAATGTTCTTCGCAACTTCCAAATTTCCGATTCGATAACGAAGTGCTTATTTTCACTGTAAAAATTTTACATTAATTGTAATGTTGAAGTTTGAGGAGCAAAGCGACTCAAACTTCAACATTACATTTAAATCTTAAACTTTGAACAGCCGTAGGTTAAACTACGCATGAGAAGGTCGATTATTTCTCTATTTGCCAATGGAAAGGCCTAATTTGAGTATGACCGTGGGTTGCTTCGAGGTCTTTTGACGCGAAAGTTAAGCGTGTACAACGTAAATCTCCAACTTTAACATCACATGCTTATTCTCCTACTCCATTGGATGAAAAAGCTTAATTTGAGTGTGGGTGTGTTTATTTTACATAGCCTTGCGATTGTCTGCTCTGTGATTATTTCGAATAAGCGTGGGCAACGTAAATCTTCAACTTCAAGATCACATGCTTATTTCTCTACTCATTGGATAGAAAAGCATAATTTGAGTGCGTTGGTCTTAGGAGGCTTTGTGAATATTTTTGACGTTATCGCGTGACCTGTCGAAATTTCATAAGTTAAAAACATCTCTTTTTGGTAGCATACCAAGACGACCGGCACTTGGCAGCTCGCGAGCTGGGCCCCGCGCGGTGCCGCGAAAAGTCAATAAACTTGCGCGGTTGGTAATAATTGGCAATTCATGGGAATTAATGATCTCATCAAAATACAAGATTATATTTTNAAAAATGAAATGAAATCGTAATTTCACTCTCACTCAGAAACTAAAGTAGATACGAGGTTAAAACTTTCAAAAATGAATTCACAGAGGTCGATTTACTATAGATTCTGGTTTGTAGATAATTTTGAGCAAAAATATATTTTACTAATTCGTAAAAGTGCACCTGTTACGTAATCAGAGGGACTATAAAACTTTCCTGCCAGGAAGTTGTTCAAAAGTGTTTAAACGAAGTATTTAACATGTCACTTGAAAATCTGACGAAAATTGAGAGAGGAGATAGATTTTTGAAAAATGACTGAAATAGCATATTTTTGGCGCTCAAGAGCATTCTAGTGCAGAATTCGCAAATCCACACCAGCAAATTATTGACATTTTAGTTTTCCCATAAGTGTTAAAATTAAATCAAATTTAACTCAATATTGACGGAGGAGATTGGTTTTGAAAAATCGTCATTTTTCAACCTTTTATGCCCTATAGCGCTCCTCTAAAATTATGAAAATTTTTTAGGATTGTTAATTATAACGAGGAATTGTCTGAGCTTTCTAAAACCGTAAAGTATGTAACTCTATCATGTCTAGTTTTTCAGTAATTAAGTTCCAAAGTTAAAAATGACCAAAAATCCTTACCCTGACCACCCCCTTAAACACTGTTATAGTTATTTAATGGTGGAAATTTAACTATTTTATGAACTTTCTTAATTTTTATGTATTCCTTTGATTAATATTATTTTTTAAAAAGATTTATCTTCACTTGCGGCTTGTTATTTGTATTAAATTATTTGAGCCAGCAAAATGTCTAGCCAGAACCCAAAAGTTTTCCCTAATTTTTAATTTTTTTAGAACTTTTGTAATATTCACCAATTGCTGACAAAACCGGGAATGTATCATTTTGATGTCATTTTTTGTAACAAATTGACCAGCATAAACACCAGAACGATTTACCACAAAAAGCGAATATATATGAATGAAGGGCTCTTAACTGACAGATCGTGACTATTCGACAAATGTGGAATCCGAACATGGGTTTGGATTGAGTGCAAGTATCCCGCGTTGTTTGTTTCATTCAAATAGTCACGATATGCCAACTGAGACCCTTAAACAATATCAATTTGTGATGGTTATTTATAACTGTATCTGTGTTTCAAAACACAGGCACGATTGGCACATTATCAGTGAAAAAGGTTCCAATTAATTTAATTGTCACTGATCAACATGATGTATTTACTATAGCAATCGATGACCTAATCTGCAGGGTCAATTGTCATTAAGATTAATTAGGATTATAGAATGCAAGAACTAGCTAAAACGTAGAATACAAAAGTCCGTCATAATCCATAATTTGACGGTCATTTTAGAAGAAGTTAGCAACTTATAACTTAAAAGTAATGATTTTGACTATTTTTGTAAGTGGATTTCAAGATGGGATGGTCTAATAATGAGAAAAAGGGATTTATTTTTTAAGCAGCTCCGAAAATTTTAATTTCATGAATAAGATCTTAGAATATAAAGGCTAGAACTGGACGACGTCCAGTGGACGTGAGTACGCATTTGGATATTAATTTTTTCCCACACAAATCTGGCAGAAGTACGCAAAATATTACCGTTTTTATTTGTTTTTTCCAATAAATTTAATTTCAAATTAAGAATTGTAGGGAGAGAAAATGTCAAAAAAAGTCATCTTCATTATAGAACATGGCAGACGCTAGTTTTAAATGGCGAATAATTCAAAATTTTGGAATCACCGGATTCTTGCGAATTTAATACCGTTTTTATCTCTTTTTGATGTTAATATGCATTTTTTAAGATCAAGCTTTTAACAAGCTTTTTATTACTTATAGCAGATTATAAGATTATAAGATTGCACCGCGCAAATTATGATAGTGATTCTCACTACATGCAGAATACAAAGTTTTTTTTTGTTCAAGAATTTTGGACTTGAAATAGAAAAGTTTTCAAAATATCTCCAAAAATTTCAAAAAAAATGAAGTAAAAACATTATATGGGTTTTCAATTTCGTTATGTTATCACCAAAAGAGTACAACAAACAACTAAAGTTTTCATACTGATTTGTCGATTTGCCAATTTTATAATTCGATTTCGAAATCAAACGGCATCAAAATTGGGTCAAAAGTAGTTGTAATTGGCTGGAAAATATTTATACTCCTTTATCACACTTTTGTAAATATCCCGGCCCTGATTAGCAAACGTAGTGTGTTTTTAAGTAGTGGGGCCGGGATATTCAGTGTGATAAAGGGATATAGAATCAGCTGACAACTATAAGTATAAAAACGAAATTAGATTATTTGACCTTATCAAATTTGAAAAAAATATTCAGAGCTCGTTTTTATATTGACAGGAAGTTGTCCTTTCCGGGAGTAACAACGCAGCATTATTAAGTAAAACTGCTTTATTTTTAATCAGAATTCATATTTATCAACTCAATTTGCGTCATTTTGTAGACCAAGTGGTATAGACCAAAATTAAATTAAGCTATAATAACACCAATAAAATTGAATTAAAGGGAATTTGTGAAAAGGGGATATCAATTCAAATAAATCACGTTTTTATATAATATTATATGTAGTACGCATTAAAAAATTTAACTTATTTCAGGAGGAACTGCTGAATCTCATTGTATGACGGTTACGTTCAAGGAATATGTGAATGCGGATCAAGAAGAAAAAAATTTAAGAAATTTCTTAGCTCTTTAATGTGATTTTCAAAATGAAATCAGGTTAAAAAAATCTTAGAATTTTGTTCAACTCAAAGATACCGGATGGCTCACATTGAGCTCGTCACTCAAAAAATTTGGCAATGTTTAAATAGGAATATAAAAATTTAAAAATATTTTCCTTTCAGAGGTTCTTTTCGATAAAATTATTTAAAAAATAAAATACTGAGAGCAAAAAAATTGATAGAGAATTGTCGATAAGTCTATAAATAATGTATTTATTTGAAGAAACGAATTATTCCAATTCAAAATCATAATAAATAAAACGTTTATGACCAGCAGACTCAATTTGCGTAGTAAAAAATGTGATGTCAAAATGATAAAGCTTCTTTTTTAGTTCACAGGAACGCTACGGTTTTCATGTTCTCTCACGACGACAAAGACAAGTAAAACCACTTCACTCCCTGATAAATGAATTTACTTTTTGAATAAGAAAAAAAACAAAATTAAATCAATATAAAAGGTCACAAACGTTTTATTTATTCAAATCATGTTTAAATTGCCTGATATATCAAAAACTTTTCGAGACTTTCGTTATTTTCTTATCCTTAAAGTTACTTAGCTTTGTTAATGATACTATACTCTATAAAATTCTTGATGTTGACGATTTTTCAATGACTCGTATTATTCATTTTTTGCAAATCCACTTTCAAGAGCATATTTTTATCAAAATGTCTCAAATTCAATCCAATTTTTTGATCCCAATTTTAAGAGTTGACTTTGGCAAGTTATTATAAAAGAAGTCAGTATTTTAGTTTCTACAAATTACGCGGTCTTTGGCCTTGGTGCAATTTTCCTAGGTAAGTCTTGCTATAATACGTTCAATTTCATGGTCAATTTGATGAGGCAATAACAGATTGAAAAAGATGCTTTTGAGATAAATGTCCCTCCAAAACTAGCTTCATAAAAGTTTTTTACAAAATGATAAAATTTTCGCAGCACCAATTAAATCAGTAGATAATTTGTAGTCAATTAGTTTCTGCGTTCGGCATGGTCGGTATGTAGCGCGATGAGCATTTCAGTCGCAAAACTATCAGGCGCACTTATGTTTATTAATGCGCAAAAGTCGTTCTGCTTATAAAGATAAAGTTACATTATCTCGCTGATTACAAAAATATTCGAAAGTCTGAAATGAACAATAAGGATCTACACCCCGTGAAGCCCCTGTGCTATCGGCAAACCCGATTCAAATGATGCTTAATGCATTGATATGATTGGCTGAGATGAAAGTTCTGATGCTAAAGCATAAAAGTTAACTAAAAATTGTAGCAATCAAATTTTTTCTAGAACAAAAATACTTATTCCACATTCACGGATAAATCGATGTAATCTCTTCCAGACAGACAAACACCTCGAAAAACAGATCGATTATCCTAATGTGGTCGGATTATGTGTGAAGGTTTCATAGATAAGATTTAGTTTAATAATTGTAGAAATAGTATGTGATCATATATTTTGATAATATGCTTTTAGAGTTTTACAAGTTATTAAGCCAATTATTGAGTGTTTTTTCTTCAGCTTTTTCAAACATACGAAAATTTTGAAGTAGTTCGCAGTTATTTATTATTTTAGCACCAAAAGACGATTTGAAATGAGAAATTTTTAAAGTCCAAAATGCGTACCGATTTTATTGGCCCATCTTGAAGACAATTTGTTTGTGGTCAATTTAAAACGTATGATTTATTTTGGTTTGAGATATAAAAAAATGGTTTAAATTAAGGTTTTAAATTAAAGTTTTTAGGTGCGAAAACTGACCTGTTAGTCCTCGGGTTCTCATGAGAGTTAAAAAACGGTATCAAAACTAAAACAAGCTGACTCGGAAGCGAAGGGTTTTTTCCAGGGGTAATTTTTTTTGTAACGTTATCGGATGTATCGGCTGATCTAAATTAACCGGTAAAGTATAGCTTCCGGTATCGGAAGTGATATTCAAATGAGGTTTTTCAATGAGGTTTTTTTAACCAGAGGTCATAAGTGACCGCAAGTTGGCACTAGAGGAGAAATTTTATTTTGAGTGAAAACCGAAAGAGATATTTCCGCATGATTTATTTGATTATTTTGAAAATAAAGTTCGAATAAGCCTTGAAAAAATTTTCGGTCATTTTTATTCTAAAATGTTTCAATAAACAAAAATATTCAACAAATCTTTGTAGAAGCAGACATCAAAATATGCATATGTCGGGATACTTTTGATTAATTATTCGATATTCTACCTAGTTCAGACTGATTCAGTCTCACTAAAAATGCAGAACAAAAAATTAAGTCGGAATTATACAATTTTGTATTTGAAATCCAATTTGCACCAGGGTAAATTTTGTGGTGAATACAAGAATCACACAAGTTTCTACGGTGATACTAAGGGGGAACCAAGGAACATTGCGACTGAATGCAGCAAAATTTTTACCAGCATAATTTAATATCACGAAACTTGCAAAACGACATGACCTATTAAGGGGGTATTCGTCATGAATTGA
>SCLH01000493.1:174112-189781 GCA_004367855.1 Oikopleura vanhoeffeni
AGATTGACGTTTTTCGACCCACGAAGTGTCTGTAGAATTTCAACCGCTGAATATTTATTTTTTAGATTCACCATGATTATACAAAATATATTATATATTTAAGATGAAAAACATGAAAATAAAATTGGGAACATTTTTTTGTTTAATCCTCAATTCATGACGAATATATTATATTATATATAGACAATCTGAAACAAACTGGTGGTACTTTTATCCCCATACTCCGTCAGGAAAGTAATTTTTCATTATTATGGAAATATATCGTCTTGGTTTTTTGCTTTTTTGTCAAAATTTATTGATTAACAGAAATTCAAAGTACCGTTTTCAGAAACAAGAAAATACAAAAATTAACGTTTCGATAGTAACAGCTCTCCGCAAACTCATCAGCTATTCAATTATGTTGGTTTCAGATTTGTAACTAAAATTTTTTTTTTCAAATATTACATTTTACCAAATTATTGGCTTCTACAATATGCAGTATTGGCAATACTGTAGTGAAGATATTTCGCCTCAAAAGTCACATAATCTTTTTTAACATGATGAGTACTCCTTTAATGACAACTTTTCTAAGTGTTTAACCCTCCGAGGCATATGGATTACTCGCTCTCAGAGTACAAATCTTAAATATTTGAAAAATGCAAAATCTGAGCATTTGATTGGTTGATCCTTTCTTAATCTGACCAATGAAATCGGCCTATTCCGCAATCAAGGGTTTTGATTGGGTGCTAATATCTTGCGTTGTTTTTATCATTCAAATATTTAGGATTTGTACTCTGAGGGCGGGTAATCTATATAGCATTTTGAAAGGCTAAAGCCACTTTAAATCAGCCAAAAATGTCAACAATGTGAATCTAAAAATATTTCCTAATTTTTTTTCGAATACTAGGTTCAAATTTTATGTCAAATTGATTGAAAAGCGATTTTTCGCTTAAGTTTTACTTCCGAAGAAATCCTTTTTGATCCAAATTTCGAATTGAACTTCAAAATAAGCCAGTTTATAGGAAAGTGTTTTGAGTACGATTTGCAAGAAAAACAAGCCTTCTGGAGCAAAAATATTTTTTTGGGAGTGAAATTTCTAAATATCTTATTTTGAATTAATAAAAAATAAATGATATGATTTAAAAAAATATAGTAATTTGGTGAAATCAGCCAGAGTGCGTACTCTCTATACATATTTGCCTCAATATTGTAATATAATCAAATAATTTCATTAAATCGCGAAAACTAACAATTTTACTTAAAAGTCGTGATTTTTTCATGAATATTTTGATCTTATTTAAAAATATTTTTTTGATTCCCAACAGATATAGTCAATCAGACAAAAGAAATGAGTTAAAACAGAACACTGCGCAGTTATTCAGATAAACATACATTTCCTGGAGCCTTCCATGAGGGAGTATCACGTGGTTTAATTAACCTTGTTTTTCAAACGTTTTTTTCTAGAATTAAACATAAATTTCTAGAATATGAAATTTTATTTCGAAAATTTAACGCTTTATGCCTCGGCGGAACTTTTTTTATATGCTTCGGAGGGTTAAGGAGTTTAAGGTGTTTAAGGGGTTGTCGGTGTAACGTAAGTTGCGCATTCACTACTTTTTACAAAGATTATATGCTGAAGATATTAAACTGGGAAGCCAGTCTGAGATACAAATAAATAAAATAATTAAAACAAGTGAAATTATATACAATGGGTGACTACTAGTCACTGACTAGTTAAACTATAAACAGCTTTTGACGAAAATGTGTGCGTTTACTAACTGTTAGTTTACTGGTTAAGTCATCGGTTTTGTAGAGTTTTCAGTGGACCAAATAATTAAATTCACATCAGAATCAAGCCAAGTTAAATCCAGCCAACGAAGAAAAGTCAGCTCTGGCTAGGCCTGCGTTATGTAGATCGTCCACTCTATTAAAAAAATATATAAGCTTGCAAACAAAATAATTTTCTTTGTTTGATACAGAAAATTAAGATTGTTAATAAGTATATTATTTTTATTTTAGCTTTATTCTGTATAAAATAGTAATTTTGTTTTCCAAATGATGTATTTTCAAATTTTGAGCGCTTCAATTTGCAGGTGATTCACTGANTTTGGGTCGTAAATTTGGACTCCTCGTGAAATTTTGCATAAGATGTTGATGTTTGAGAAAAATATTTTATTGAGATTATTGTCATTTTGCACTCTCAAAACAAATTATATCCGAAGACCTAGTCTAGCTCAAACTGATGAAATAACATGTAATGATACCACCAGTAACAAAAAATGTTATTAATGAAATATTTTAATAAAATATTTTTCAGATTTTTTTCCTGGAGAGTCGAAATTAGTGTGTAGAAATCTTGCCTGGTTCTCCTGAAATTAAAATATAAAAAAGTTGACTTAAAAAACAGTCGCTTTTCTGATCTGACGTTTACTGCCGAACGACACATTTTGACTGCTGAGAAATTATTTTTTCAATGAACTTGACTTTGTGATTGTGAAAACTGCCACTTTGTTCTAGTGAAAATTCTATTTTATTTGAGGGCCAAATATATTTAAGTTCGTTGTCAAAATTGTTATAAATGATTGCAGTCTATTTTCACACCAAATCTAAATTAATTTGACATCGTCGCGTTCTACTCAATTTACCACATGTTCGCCGGGCTCTGAAATAACATCCCCTTTTTTCGCACGTTCTTTCGGAATCAAATTCAATTTATACAATTTTTCATTTGTTTGTACATGTTTTAAAACATGAAAACTTTTATTATTATAAATTTCCTGAAAACTTTCGCGGAATATGAGTTTTGAATGCGTTATGAGTCATTATTTATGACAAATACCGATTTTTAGGTGCGAATGGCAAGTTAGGAAATCTATTGTTTGCAGTTTTGAGCAACTTTTTTCTTCTTCGAAATTAGAATAAATTCAATTGCTTAACATAACAATGTTCTTATCATTAACAATAAACATCATCACAAATTTATTGTATTCGGGTTTTGAGGCACAATTTTTAATAGCGAAATATTAGAGTCGGTGTCTAGTGTACCCATTTGGGTACACTAATCACGCTGCGTGCTTTCTGTACTCAAATTAGTCTGAATTAAACACGCTGCGTTAATAGAAAATGTTTTTAGATAATTGCATTGTCATAAAAACAATATAACGATGGCAGACCAATCAAAGTGAAGCGGGAATTAAGTAAACAAAGCATAAAATTTCACTTTTTTGCTTGTTTGTGGCAGTTAAATGGTTTTTAGGGGATAGAAAATTATCTCAAAAGGGAATATACGTAGGAAAATATCTTCAAATGTGAGCAAAACATCGATAATAGGTTTTTTTTCAAGGGCTTTATTGACTTTAAGGGGGTAGCGGTCGCAAAAAAAATACTTTTGTACTCCAATTTACTAGAATACAAAACTGCTTGGAAAGTTTTGAGAATAGCCGTATGGTAGATCTATCCTTGATCTACAAAAATAATTTATCAAAATAATTTTTGACCGACTCTGGTGACCACCATGGGGCGAGTTCTAGAACACCTAACCGAATTTTCAAATTACTACTCCTCCTAGAGCTCGCATACGATCTCACTCAAACTTAGCATCAACCACGGAAACACTTATGGTTATTATTTGATGGAGCGTTTTTTTGAATTTCCAACTAGTTTTTCTAGAACTGCAAAAAACCGCCTTATTTCAAGGTTTTTGCTCTTCAAAGTACTACTCCTCCTAGGTTACATATCAGAATGCAGTATAAATTTCGAAAAAGATGGAGAAAAATGTTTTTGTTATTTTGATGAAGCCGAATTTTGAAATTGTTTGTTGAATTCTAGAAAATAGAGTTTTAGTAAACCGGAAGTGAAAACTCGAAAATAAAAGTTGTCGGATTTACTCGAAAGTACCATCAAATTAAAGCTTGGGTGATGCCGAGGAGAAAATCTGCCTACAGCTTTTTGAAACTTCGAGGTTTTCTGGTCGAAAATTAGGTTTCAATGTTTTCCAAATAAAATACTCAGAAAAATTCTCAAAAATGAAAATTTCGAATTTTTTTTGAGATTTTTTTTTGTTTTTTTCAATAAGTTTATGTTTTCTGAGTGTTCCCTAGAAATGTCGTGCTATTTTAGCACCCCAAAGTACCCTGAAAAGAGTACGACCGCTACCCCCTTAAGCCAATATTTTTACAAAAATTAAATTCTAGAAGTCCTTGTTTTAATAAGCGAAATCACAGTTCCTCATGAAATTAATTCCAGGACGATAAAAATTAATTTTGGTTCTTCCGATCTTGAATTTCACGGAAGTCTGACTGGAGCTTAGCACTTGATGACGTTTCAAATTATCACAACTTTATCAAAGTTTGATTGGTCAAATACAAAATTATCTTCATTTTGACCAATTTGTTTAATTTGGGTACACTAAGCAGCGTGTTTAGTGTACCCGAATTGGCCTAGAATAAATTTTTTCAGTCAGACCAATTGGGTACAGAAATCACGCAGCGTGCTAAGTGTACCCACCTTAGGAAAGTATACTGAGGACAAAAAGACGATTGGCAATTTGGGTACACTAAGCACGACCCAAATATTACATATATTTGTGCCGCAAAATCTTTCATCACAAATTATCATCATTCGCAAAATTATATTGCAATTTTGTAACTAACTGTAATTATAGGTAGATTTTGTGATAGTCCTGATATTTTGATGACGTAGAGAGAGTCAGCTGATAATTTTGAAATAATGATCGAAAAAAAATTTCAACCACTTGTTTTTCAGAAATCGGGTTTTCAATCATAATTGAATAAGAAACAAAAATTCAAATCTTTGATTTTTTTGAATTGTTGCTTTCAAAGTCGCTAAGTTAGTAAAAGTATGTTTTTCACCCGGGTTTTTCGTTTTTCCAACATATCGGTAGTAAAACCGGGTTTCGATTTATTTAAATAGCATTGTAAATTTCAGGCAAGTTGGCCCCCCTCATTTGACTCACGGTGATATTTTATTTAGGGCAAAGTTATTTAAAATATAGAAAAATCAAATCAGACTGAAGTCAGAAAAATTTTATGGTTGACCCAATCTATGTTTTGCTTGTTTGATTACTTTCGCCTAATTAAAAAACACATTTCTGAAATATTTAAATTAATATTATCATTCGAAAGTAATAAATCTCTTTGATCCATTTGATCTTAGAAATGACTATTTACTTCGCCTCCAAATTAATCTAGTTATATTACAGATATTAGGAATCTAAAATTGTTGGAACGTGCAAAAGTAGGCACTTATTAGTTTTACAGATTCTGGGTGATTCGCACGTTTTGAGAGTGTTTAATTTTGTTATAATTATGATATTCTAGGACAAGATTGAGAAACTAATACGATTTATTTTCAGAACTTAAAACAGATGGATCTATCTTTATTTAAGTCTGTTGCTGGAAATCGTAATATTTGAAACTCGAAGACCAAACTGGAAACCAATAATAATTTCATTTGGGAAGTTTTTCTTTGCAAAATATTCAAATATGGCAAATGTGCAAAACGGGATTTTTTTTTCTAATTTTTACCGACCGCTAATAATTTGGCTGACAATTCCATATCATAATAATTCGGCGACTTAAAAATTTGATGGTGGTCTCGTGGTTTTCGGACAATAAGTTCTCCCGCTAGAGGTCGTCAAAATGGTAAATTAGGGTGATTTTCATTCAAACAAGGATCTTACAAGTTATTATCGATTTGATTTATTTATTAAAAAAATTGATCTTAAAACAATTATCTTAAATTCGATCGAGCAAATTTTTTTACTTTTGAAATACAGTAGATAACCGCCAATTTATAAATACATATATAATTATACTGTGATACATCTCAAATTACATGTAATCGCTTTAAAATTACCATCAAAAGTTTCGACGTAGTCAACTTTCTAATGCCAGTATTATAAAATATAGATTGATGCTGAAGAGTAAAACATTATTTTGCTCTCACGCCTCGTGCTAACAGATAAAATTAATCGTTTATAGTTTATAATATCTTTATTAGAAAGTTGACTATTTCGAATTTTTGGTAGTAGTTTTAAAGCGATGCATTTAATTTGAGATCTATCACTGTATAAATTCAAGGTTATCCTCTGTTTTTTCAGAACGAAAAAATTGTCACTCGACAGAATTAACGAGTATTGTTTTGGGTCGATTAATATATAAAATAAATTGAATCGATAATAACCTGTAAGATCCTTGTTCCAATGAAAATCACCAAAATTTATCACTTTGACGACCTCTAGCGAAAGAACTTATTGTCGGAAAACCGCGAGACCACCAGCAATAATTTTTTGAGGCCAGTTTAGTCTTATATATCCCTTTATCTCACTTTGGTTAGAATGCGTAGGCACAACGTTAAAATAACACGTTAAAAAGAGTAGTGGCTACGCATTGAATGCGTCGCATTCTTACCAAAGTGTGATAAAGGGATATAATTTTCAGTCAAATTTGTGTGCGGACACTACTTATTAAAATACATTTAAAACTGTGCAAAAGGCTCATTTATTTCCTAAAAACTATAAAATCGAGATGTACTTAAATTTCGCAAAAGCTACCACTTGTTTTTGTTATTTTATCAAGTTAGAATTTTTCAACGAAACTTCATAATTCTAGTTAGATCATTGAAATTCATGTTTAATAATCGTATTAGATTTAATCGTATTAGCTTTGAGCTAAGATAAGACAAACAAATTAAAAATATCACGAAATTATAGGTTCAAATTTAATATTATACTGGGAATTCTATTATTCAAAAATATCTTTAAATTACAGTAGCTAAGTCGTTCGAGAAATTATTTTCTAAATTACTGAAAGATCCATATAAAATATGTACGGTTTCAAAAAGCAATTTCCGATAATATTCTACTTTACTAACCTGGAAAGTTTCCAGTGGAAACCCGTTTTATGTGGGGAAAATGCCGCTGATTGGGTGATTCGCCCACGCGGTCTGATAAAAAGGCTTTTAGTGATAAGCGCTGAAGATGGCTGTCAAATTGGGATTATTGAATTTTTATCGAAATTATTCTTTACATCGAAAACTTTCTTTAGATTTTTTAAAATGCAAAAAATAGATGAATGACTTGTATAACTGCTAAGAAAACGTCTAAAAATCGTCGTTTATTTCAATATCAGAAACAAAATAAATTACAAAAAAATATTTTCAAACAAAAGATTGCTGAAAAATTAAAATGTTGACCATCGATGACCTAATTATTTTTTAACCACTGTCAATTTTTGTATTTATCTTAATCCCTTTTTATCATATTTCGGATGAAATGGTTCATGCAACAAAAACATCATTAATTTAGAAGTTACGGATTATATAATCGACCCCATTTTGGGAATAATCTTCCATATTTTTAAATTTAATAATAATCAGCATTGCGGGA
The DNA here is from genome assembly GCA_004367855.1 of Oikopleura vanhoeffeni. NCBI lineage: Eukaryota > Metazoa > Chordata > Appendicularia > Copelata > Oikopleuridae > Oikopleura > Oikopleura vanhoeffeni. Next base: position 181,500 of record SCLH01000493.1, read on the forward strand.
ACTTACCGAACTGATTTCACATCCTTTAGGAACGTTGGTGGAGTAAAACTGTTAGCTTAGCGCAAAGTTTAATGTCATCATGAAAAAATCTTGGAATACATTCCCTTAGTACAATTGGTTTTGAATAGGGTTATATATCGGTTGACTATGGATCAGAGGCTCTTGTTTGACATTTCGTGACTATTTGGATGATGCGGAATCCAAGGCTATAATTGGGTGACCGCCACTTCAAATTTTGATTTGAATTCATTGGCACATTCTGCAACTCATGGTTTTGGTTGGATGTTAGTATCCCGCGTTTTTGTTATCTTTCAAATAGTCACGATCTGTCAACTGAGGGCCCTTAATCGGTATATAGCGATTTAGTAGTGATAGAAAGTTTTTTTCGTTTTTGAATTCATTGTTACTTGTTTGAGCAAAAAGTGAAATAAATTTGATAACGTTTTGAATGTTTTTTAAGTTTTGAAAATGACAATTTTTTACTCTCTAGCGCCGAAAAGGTTGATAAATTACCATAGTTAAGTATGATATTTCCCAAATAGTTATCCATGGGATTCGTTTCGTTTTCAAATGGTAGGAAAAAAATCGTTAGTTCGGAAACAATCAATGTTTTTAAAATTGCCTCGAAAAAGTGTGGTTGATACTAAAATATTTTCGTATACAAAATGAAGAAATACACTTTCCTTGACAAATAGCGAAAAATTCATTCTTTGCCATTTCAAGGCATTTCCAGATAAAATCGATAAAACAGAACAATGTACAATAGTATACGTAAAAGAGTTAAGAGAAGATCAGACGCACGGTTAAATTAATTATTTTTTTACGTTTGATACCCTATTTTTTAGTAAACCAAAATACCGTTCGGATAAAACCGACGGTCAGATCTCACCACAATGTTTAAAATAAAACCAAGGCGGAAATCTCAACAATGTTCGTGGTTCACTTATCTTTATTTTAGTGGTTTTCCTGCACACAACGCTAAAGGAATTTCTTCGTGCCCGTGAAAAACAAAGACTGAAATTGATCCAAGCTAGAAAACTATTAAAAATGTCGGAGAGGGTTGGCAGACTGGCATCGACAAGTATTTGAAATTGATTTAAAAAAATGTCGACTGATAAAAGTAGATATTTGTAGTGAACAAGTTAAAAATAAGGTTTTAAATTTGGCTTTTAAATGCGCATAACTCTGACACGCGGCATTTTATGGCATCGTTTTATCATCTTAAAAAATTGTTTTTTATTGTTTTTCGGCTGAATTTAATTTTTTGAGCAGGAATCGGCGTTTGAAAAGTCAAAATTGGATCGTAGCGTATCCAGACTCTGGATTCCAGAGAGGATTAAACTAAGATCGCACTGTATCTGATTGGATCAAGACTTACGATTCCAGAGGGGTATAAACGTACTGTAAACCTGTATCGTATTGTAATACAGAGGGATAAAACACAATTAAGAGCGTATATGATTGTATCTATAAACAAAATACAGTATCTGAGATACTGTACGATTCGAAATAACCATACCATCCAATTATGCTGATCCCATTTCTGAGATTATATAATTTAATATTAATATAATATTAATTATATTGAATATAATATTTATAATATAATATTAATTTAGTAGTAATATAATATAATTATTATGCGATGCCTATTCCAATGATTTGATTTTTTTTTTGTGGAAATTTGCATTTTATTTATGACTTTTTCTGACTGTGAAAAAGCTTTCAAAGCACAGCTTTTAGATAAAATAAAGATGAATTCTACAGATATACAAGTGAGTTTGTAGAAAATTAAAGTACATTAAATAATAAATTAATTGTACCTCAATACTATTAAACTAAAGTGTTAAGTATGATATTGCTGGAAGTTGAGAAAGCCCCCTTAAAAAATCGGGTTGGCAGTAAAACGCCAAAAAACGAAAACGGAAAAAAATCACTATTTTGGCATTTTCGGCCTAGAAAACTATTTTTTTTCAAAAAATTATTGGATTCATGTACTTCAGAGCGCGATTTAGATCCTAAAAAAACTTGAAAAAGTTTTTTGGACGGATAAAAATCTGAAAATTTCACCGAAAGAATATTTTTCCTCAAAAAAGGCCTATTTCATCTAATCAGCTTCACCAAAATGTATATTGCGATTTGAAAATATATTTTTAGGATCTAAATCGCGCTCTGTCAGAGCGGCGCTGAAGTACATGAATCCAATAATTTTTAGAAAAAAAGAGTTTTCTAGGCCGAAAATGCCAAAATAGTCATTTTTTGCCGTTTTAGTTCTTTGCCGTTTCACTGCAACCCAAAAAATCATGTACAATATATCAGCTGAAACCTGATCACGCGCATGATAATGGGCTTGTATTTGATAATATTATGATGCTTTTGTTCTATCCTAATTAGAGTGGACGCGATTAAAAATTATGATTATTGGCTCCCAAACCTTCGATAATTCGAGAAAAAAACGTAAAAGTGAAAAAAATGGATGCCGTTTGATCGGACAAAAATAATTTATTAACAAATTAACCGCCTTGTTGAACTTAGTATTAACTCCCGTAGTGTCTTTTGCGCCATCCGTGGCGCAATGGCCTGTAATCGCAATTTAGGACCCTTAATCATGTATGAATGAAAATTTACAAAGTGATTGACTATTTGGATAATTGACGTTTGTGCGTTTTTTTTCAAAAATTTTTACTGTATTAAAGTACTTATTTTTTGCAAAAAAATTTTAAATCATCAAAAAAAGCCTTTAAGCGGGATCAGAAAAAAATTTAAGACTTTTTTCTTATTACACAATAGCCCCAAATAATCACGTGACCGTTTATTCAAGGAATAAGGTTGGTAAAAGTAGTACTGTTTTTTTCAAAAATTACTTAAATCAATTTTTAAAACAAGTAAAGTGGTTCTTTAAAAGTTTTTAAGACTTTTTTATTACATCAAAGTCCAAAAACGATCACGTGACCTTCAAATTAGGAAATTAGGTTTTGGTTCAAGTAAACAAATAGTGATCAAATTACGCCGAAAATTTTTTTGAGCCAATTAACACCAAATTCAAGAGTTTTGAACATGATAATATTTTTCAAAAACGTCACTTGATCTTATTTTTTAAGAAATAAGGATTAATTTATAACATATTTCCATTCTCATTTTTGGATTATTTCGTCACGTGATTTCATTCGGACTTTGGTGTAATGTAAAAAGAGTCTTAAAAACAGTTGAAGTTGACCCTGGAATTTTTTTGACGTACTTTGAGTACTGGTTTTTCTTTCAAAAGTACTCAAATCACGTGGAAGACCCCTTAAAAGAATTGTAACGAAATTTCTTAAGACTTTTATTGCATTACAGTATGACCTCTGGTTTAAATAGAGCATTTCTAGATGTCATAGCTTCCGAAATATTGATTACAGAAGAATGCGTAGGCGAAAGAAAGTAGAGACAAATAATTATTCCAAAAAAATTTAAGACTCATTTTACATGAGAATGGTGATAAAAACATTCCATTGTTTTGCAGATGCAATACTCAAATTGGTGAGGGTTTAATATTTTCAACTTAAAAATGTCAAATTAACCCTGAATTGTTAATTATGCACTTGTTTGTGAAAATCGGCAAAAATGAGAGTTTTTAATTTTCTTATTCACATTTGATGACTTTTTATAAATTTTAACAAATTGTTTATATAGGACTGTAGAGAATTCTTTGAATAATATGATTTTCATGGAAAAAATATATGTTGATAATGAATCTTTGGTTATAATGCTTTATTTAAACGCAACGCCACGGATGGCGCAAAGACACTACGGGTCCAGATATTGTCGGCCACTACGGGAGTTAACAGTTTTTTGGTACATATATCTCAAAAATATGGTGTCATATAACACTTTTTAAAGAATTTCTGAAGAGTTTTTTTGACAACTGGAAAAAAAAGGTTTTGATGAAAATTTTTTTAAAAAAATAGAAAAAAAACGTCTGAAGAATTTTTTCATCAATTTAAAATGTTAAACATCAATAGAAATTGTAAGGCAGAAAAAATAATTTGGGAAATCCAAGAATAAGAATGACGTCATTTATGACGCTCACAAAGTAATTTGTAATAATAATCTCTGAAATTTTTGCGATATTGGCAGTATTTGCAATATTGGCACTATAAAAAGTTAAGGAAGTCGGTGCATTTTGACAGATATGAATATGAGCTCTTGATAAAAAACTTTTAATTGGATTTATATATTCTTCTTAATATACCACCAAAGTAATGTTCCATAATCCAGGCAAATTTTGTAACTACAGAATTTCCGAATGATTGCCTTTTAAGAAAATTTTTAGTTCGAATTAAACTTTTCCGAAGGCCGAGAAAAAAGGACTTTATGTGCTTTATATATATTTGCTAAAAAATGAACCACAAATCGGCCGAACGCCGATAAAAGGGGATGCTATTCTTTTTATTTATATTTGGTAAAAAAATGAGCCCCAAATCAGCCGAAGGCCGAGAAAGAGGACTTTTATGTTTTAAATTTGTTAAAAAATAATTCTCAAATCGGAAGAAGACTGATTAAGGGAGATATAGTATTTTTAATTTAATTTATTCTTGAAAAATAAGCTCCAAATCGACCGGAGGCCGATTAAGAGGATATTTTATTTTGAATTTAATTTGCTAAATAAGCCCCAAATCGGCCAAGGCCGATAAAAGGAGATTCATGTTTTTAATTTGTTAAAAATGATCCCTTAATCGGCCGAAGGCCGATAAAGAGGGACATATATTTGTGATTTAATTTTGTTAAAAATGAGCCCAATTGGCCGAAGGCCGATTAAGGGAAATTATATTTATTAATTAAATTTTGATAAAAATGATCCCCAAATCGCCCGAAGGCGATAAAGAGGGGTTTATCATTAAATTTGTTGCCAAATGGGCCGATAAAATGAGTCCCAAATCGGCCGATAAAAATTAATTTTGTGTTTTTTATTATTTTTCGAATAAAAATTAACAAATTTTATACAAAATTTAATATTCTTTCTTCAAAATTTGAAACTTTGTTTAAAATTTGAGATTTTCATTTTAGATTCTTCTAAATTGACCTTTTTTAAAAAATAATAAAAATTTGAGAATTTCTATATTTGTAAGAAATCATATTTGAAATTTTTTTCAAATTCGACAACATTCTTCGAATTTTGCATTATTTCAAATAAATAGAAATTGTCAAATTGTTTTCAAAATTATACATTTTTATAAAATTGGGACAATAATATCAAATCTCAAAAATTTCTCAAATGCTTTCTTAAAAATTTGAAATTGATTAGCAATTTTTAGAAAATTGTCAATTTTGATAAAATTGTAAGTTTTTGAGAGAATTGTCAAATTTTTAAAATAATGTCAAATTTATAGGAAAAAATTTCCTAAACTTAACAATTTTCTCAAAAGTTGCTGATCAATTTCAAATTCGACAATTTTTAATAAAATTTATAGAGAAATTGTCAGTTTATAAAATTTAATGAGTATTTGTTGCGAAATTATGCAAATTCAAAAAATATTCGAATTTAAAAATTTTTCAAATATGATTTTTAAAAGTATAGAAATTCTCAATTTTTTATTAAATTTTTAGAAAAATTGTTCTTTTATAAAAATCAGATTTAAAGAGTTTTAATTTTGGAGAAAGATTATAAAATTTTTCTATTAAATTTGTTATTCTTTCAAAAATAAATAAAATTAAAAAATCTATTTTTATCGGCCGATTGTGGCTCATTGTCAACAAAATTAAATTTTAAATATATTATCCCCTTCATCGGCCTTTGGCCGATTTGGGGCTTATTTTCAACAAAATTAAATTTTAAATATATTATCCCCTTCATCGGCTTTCGGCCGATTTGGGGCTCATTTTCAACAAAATTAAATACAAATGTATATCCCGTTGATGGTTTTTCGGCTCATTTGCGTTAGGCTCATTTTCAACATATTTAAATTTTTATTATAATCCCTGTTTATCGGACTTCGGCCGATTTGGGGCTCATTTTCAACAAAATTAAATTAAAAAATGTATTATCTCCCTTTATCGGCCTTCGGCGAGTTGTGGCTCATTTTTCAACAAAAATAAATTAAAAATGAATATCCCCTTTATCGGCTTCGGCGATTTGTGGCTCATTTTTCAACAAATAAAATTAAAAATGTATATCTCCCTTTATCGCCTCGGCCGATTTGTGCTCATTTTCAACAAATAAATTTAAATATAATATCCCCTTATCGGCCTTCGGCCGATTTGGAGCTCATTTTTCAACAAAATAAATTTAAAATATTATATCCCCTTATCGCTTTCGGCCATTTTCGCTCATTTTAAACAAAATTTAATTAAAAAAACACAAAATCCTTTTTTATTGGCTTCGGCTGATTTAAGGCTCATTTTTTACAAATTCAAGCGTCAAAAAACTACCCTAGATCCAAAGTTTTCGAATTCATAGCTATCAATTTATTATAGAAAATATTTTTGAATCATTTTTAGAGATCTTTTTAAATTTTTGGTTGCATTTACTGCATAAATTTAAAGCAGATACTTTTAATTTTCAAAATTTTGCATAGTTTTTTAAAGTTATTTTTTTCATCATTTTTTACTTTTTCTTCAAAATCACTGAACGATCAAATGGACACGGGTATTTTTGTAAATTTTATTCGTTTCAGATTCTCAGATATTTGAAATTGAGAAGCAAATTTTTTTTGAAAATTACGAAAAATTTTTTTATTTTTTTTTCATTTTTCAAATTGGCTTAAACGCTCGCAAAAACTGTTCAATTTTTTTTAATCAAATTTCTCGAAAAACTTTAAAAAAATTTAAAACCAACTTTTCAAAAAAATTTTCATTTAAACTTGGTAAACTACCTCAGTGACTACTTTCATCATCACTGAAAATTGATGTATCTTTCATTCAAAAAAAATATCATTTCTTAAGGCGTGTTAGCAGTTGAGAGCCAAAAACCCTCTTATTTTCGCCAAAAAACGATTTTTCAAACTAAATATCATTTTTTGAAAAATTTTGATTTTGAAAAAAAAATTTTTTTACTAAATACGCGCCAATAAAATTCACACAAACCAGTATATGTGGAAAATCATCCCTAAGTTGTCCATTATGCTGAAAATCAATTGGTGGTAACCCTACGGTATCAGTCAAAATCAGCAAAAATTGTGAAATTACCCTTTTGTGGTGTTGAATTTCACCTTTGACAATTCAATTGTTTTTGCATGCCATATCTTTATTTTCATTCACCTTAAGAAATTAACCAAAAATCATACGAATCATCAAATACGACTTCTCAATGATTAAAGTGTAATATTACATCTTCAAATAATTTTGTCACTCAACAAGGTACTTGTTGAGGTCAAAGATACTTTTTTTGTCATTCAAATAATTTCTAGAACTGCCCAAGCAATTAGTATTTTTTTGTAAACTACGATTTTTATGTTTTTGGTCCACTAATTTTTTCTAACTTTTTTTTAGAACATGAGAATATATTATTTTTCTTTGAATCAACCGCAAATGGTCGTAGCAATCATAAAAAAATGTTTTGAACTTCTTTGAACAATTTTGGATATATGACCAATCATAGTCCTTGGTCTAAAATAACCAAAATTTCAAATCGCTGATATTTTCAAAACTTAATTTGATTCTTCAACAATCAGTGTATTCAAAGACGATTTTTCGACCAATTAGAACAACTTGAAGCGCTCAATTTGCAAATCAAAATTTCAATTTTTGATCGCAAAAACAAGGTCTACCCATCCGATAAAATAAAAATTTTTTGTGTAGATTATGTGATTTGTCAAATACACAACACTCAAGAGGATTTTGTGTGGACGCCTATAAATGGACAATTTAAACAAAAAAGTCATTTTTGGGGTATTTCACGGTTTTCAAGGCCAAAAAGTAGTGTTTAAAGGGGTAGTGTCTGTGAAAAGTTTTTCTGGAAGTGAGAGTTCTATACTAAGTCGACGAAAAAAATCGATTGGTTAATTGGTTTCGCGACTTTTCATAGAGGTTTTCCACCAGAGGGCGCCAAAGCTTGAAACTTTAGGTACATTTTTCTGGTTAAGTACATGTTCAGATCAAGTTCATTTTAAGAACAAATAAGCTTAAAAACTAAACTAATAAAACTACGGTTTAGTTTTTTGAAAATACTTAAAATACAGTAGATAACCTTAAAAATATGAATTTTGTCCACTTAGGTACATTTCTCAGAAAACTGTCTTCAAAGAGATAAAATAAATCGGGTTTTGAGGTTACATTCCTATATCCACATTTCTGAGTCATCTCGC
>SCLH01000493.1:189802-205405 GCA_004367855.1 Oikopleura vanhoeffeni
TGATATATTAAGCGGTTATATTCTGCGGGTAATCATTCAAGAATCACTGAAACTACATTATGGATATGCGACCGGCGGCTAATGAGATATTACGCGGTTTTTAGATGGATTCTGTCTCGGAATTTTGGATTTAACTTATTACCGTATAAGGCAGTTATATGCAGCTTTTACGATGTGAGCTCAGTTTATGTGTCTCTCTATTTTCAGCTCAAAGTTAAAAAACATTATAATTAATTATGTATTTATCAAAATTTTCGGAAAAAAAATCATTAAATTAATTTTTCTTTTTTTATGGATGTGTCTAGTCTCTCATATAGTATTTACAAATATCGCCACGAATTTATGCCATCTCTATTAATTTATGTGTTTAACATTTCTCTCTTACAATATGAATTGACATATAATAGTTAAAGATCTGAAAATTTTAACATATTTGTCGTCAAAATTCCTCCGCTTAACCATTTTCGATAATGATCCAACAAATCTTTTCGACAAATTATTGATGAACCACTTTTTCATTTTGTTAAATTTCTCTTATCACATAAAGTTCCGATAGTCATTTAATATAACTATTTCTATCTTTCCTTTGACCAGATTGTCTGAATCATTCCAACAAATTATCTTCTCTCAATCGTATATTGTCGTGGCAAACAAATGCAGCTTTACTGCCGTATATTATCAGGAAGCTCCATGAAGCCCTGGGGGGGGGAAATTTGGTTCACACTTCGCCAACGTATAGGGTTTTATTTGCGATAGCAAAGGCCGGATAAGTACAAAGCCGTATACAAAATGTTTTAATATGATTCAGCATCCATAAAAAATTTCGAGGTCACGTCTCTATCTATGTGTTTAAAAATAGTCTTGAATTTATTGTCCTCCCGTATATATTTAGTAAACATAACAATTGCAGGCTGTAAATCATCGACACAACTGCGCATACATGTAAAGTGATACCTAAAAATATATTTTCTGTTAAGTTTTTCTATTCTGTTATCAAAAAACAGATTGGACCTGACGATTTAAATTAAACTTAAAACTCAAATAACGGTATCGAGTTGGGGTAGCTAGATCTGGTAGAGAAGTTTGGTTGGTCATCGTTAAGGGTATCACTCTGATTTTATTCCCTCTCTATTTGTTGATCTTATGGGTTAATTTTTTTCTTAGTGTACACCGAAAATGATTTACGGTCCACTTATTGACCCCCTAGGTTGGTCTATATTGTTTCCAGAAAACGATAATTTGCGCATTCTTTGGATCTTTTCTGTCTCTTTTATAACTTCATCGTTAATTGTTGACCAGCCGTACATTCATAACGTTGGTAATTTAAATTCGTTCTGGAGAAAACCCTTTATCTCGCGAGTCATATTCTTTGGTGATACCGCTATTTTAACTCTCTTATGAACCCGAGGACTAAAAGTTCACTTTTGCACCTGTGTAAACCAATTTTTTCTGAAAAAAATCGCAAAACAGATAGAGAGGAGAGTCGCGGGGAGTGCTTAGATGCGCAAAAATTCTTCTACAAGATTGTCAAAACATCGATACCCGTTTTGAGTTTGAATGTATTATTTAAAATCGTCAGGTTCATATACTTTTGATGATGTTTGTCGCTTTAATCAAAAATTGACTTAGTTCTCCTGTCTCTCTTTATGTCTGGGTGACTAGTGTATGCATGCAAAAAAAATTTACACATGTTTTCTCAAGATGAGGCTTATCTCTACAAACTGGCTAATTTTGAATTATATCTTAAAGCCATGTTGGCTCTATATTTCATCGAGATTTTTCTTGAACCACCAATATTAATTCTTATCTCCTCGGGTTCTCAAAATTTTTATATAGCTATTCTAAATAAGATGCTTGACAGCGCAAGGGTTTTTAATTGCGGCTGACATCAGTTCAGCAAAATAATGATAGAATTTGCATTATCTAATTTTTGCACTTTAATCTTTTTTTTACGATTTCACTTTTTAACATTATATATCTTATGATTACTGGAATTATATTTTTTCAAAATTCTATTTATCACCAAAAAAAGTATATGAACTGACATTATAAAATATAATTTCAAAACTCAAAACATGGTATCGATGTTCGACAAGCATCTGTGTAAATTTTCTGGTCATCTTAAACCCAGATTTTTATCATTTTGCGCATTTTTTTTTTCAGGGAAAACGTTTAAGGGGGTGTCGTGCGGCAAACTAGACTTTCGCTTTTTAAAAATTGAGACCTATACTAATATCGGCCAAAATGACAGATGAGCTTGGTCTAAGTATTTTTTTGATTACAAGTTTAAACCGCTCTCTAGAGGGCCTTAAAGACCAATCTTAAAAACCTATCTCCTCTTAAATACAAATAGGACCCAAACCCAATTTTTCAGCTTGGATGCAGTAACAAAAATATCTAAGTTGGAATTCGAAGATGAATTCCAATAATTTGAAGTTTTTTATTAATTTTAAAGAATTTAATTATCGCCTTCTGATTGCGCGTCAGAAGTCAATCTTTAAATTAAATCGTCTAGATTTATCGCAGAAATGCCGTAACTCTTCGCAATGTGGCCTTACCAATTTGCATAATAAATTCAAAATTAGATGTATCGCCAATTAAATTTCTCAAGATAACATGCATTTTAATTATACTAATCATAGTAGATATTATCGCATATATCAATTTGAAATCAAAGCCCGAAAGGCATTTTGATCACCGAATTTCGTCCAACGTCCGCCAGCAGGAGGTTGAGACCTCTAGTTTTATAAAAGAAATAGAGAGAATTTGTTAATGGTCATTCCGGTCCAATAGCCAGATTTCTAATATATCTTGATACAAAATAAAATTATTCTTGTTGAACAATCCATAATTTGAAGCCTTAATTACACATTTGTAGAGCATGAATCAAGCATAATGTGAATTTCTTATATACATCCGTGTGCATACAGCGTTACAAATTGTGGTTTGAGGGTTATCTACTGTATTTTAGTGAAAAATTTTTTCATCCTTCAATTTAAAGTAGATATTTTCGTACTGCCAGCCATAGCCGAAAAATTGGGTTGATCCTTTTGTATTGAGAAGGAGATAGGTTTTAAGATTTGTCTTTCAGGCCTTAGCGGTTATAGGGGTTGTGGGTGTAAATGAACAAAGCGATAAAGAAAATTTCTCTATTTTTCTTGAATCAGCTGAGAAACAAAATAACGAAATGGGTTCTAATAACATCAGATTTTTTTTTCGTCTGCGTAGCGACACGCAAGACAAACCAACAAATGAAAACAACACACATCTACTGGGACAATAATGTCAGCAAACTATTCTACTTATTTAAACAGAGAATATTTTTCAACCATTTTCCGGTATGGTATGGCACATTTCATACGATTCTTAATATTCTGTTTATTCAATTTTATGAACAAATTGACCGAGAGTATTCAGATTTTAAAAGAGAATTTTCTGAATTTATTTTTACCGTTTTTTAAAAATCAAGGGAATTTTTGTTTAAACCGGACCTCTCCGGTTATTATTTGACAGACGTAGCTCACTATACATCTTGTGTTTGTTATTTCATTAATTCAAGCATGTGAGCCGAGATTGACTACTTTGTGAAATTGGAGACATATTTAGCGTTTTTTCATTAGGCTGCACTGGTGAGCACTCTTTACCAGAATCAAAATGTATTTCAGTTATGAGAGCTTAAGTTTTCAGTATTTATCTCATTTGTTTTCTTATCTGCCCGTTATCGTCCCTTTTCAGTCGAGCCTGGAGGAAAAGGGCTATTTTCCCCCAGCGATGCCACATTCTACACCCACAACCCCCTTAAGGCGTGCATCGACTCGGCAGACTGGGTCAATTTAACTCACGAAATTAATAGTGGCTCTTTTTCTGCTTAATATCTAGCTGAACCAGAATAACATGTGCAGTACTTATAAAAATAATTTTTGCTATGGGAGATTTGAGTCCGAACTTTATTTTTACTCGTAAAATTTTCAAAAAAATATTAGCATTATGACATTTTCCGCTTTTTTGCTCCAAATTTTTTCTATCGTTTTTTTTAAAAATTAATGAATAAAGCTAAAAAAAATAGCTACTTTAACTTTTTTCATGCATGGCTACATATTTTCGGTACTGGCTGTCTTGAAAAAAACATAATATGTTATTTCTCATTTTTGTTATCGATTTTTTTCTAAGGAAAATCTATAAAAATTTCCCGCAATCAAGTCCAAATTTTTTATTAGTGGTTTTTTTCGAACTCTCCATTGAAAATAGCGAATCACAATATTAAATCTGTTTCGGCTATCTATTAAAATTCCGTATGTCAACTAAGAGTTGGTCGCGCCGATTTTCATTTCTAAACTATCGCATGAAATTTTAACACTCGGCTTGTACACTCGATAAGTGCCATTTGGCACTAATATTTAAAAATTTTATGCTGGTCAAAATTCCAAATAAAATTGTTGGTGTAATAGGCCCATCTTCTTCTAGATAGTGAGAACATTTTTTATATCCAAAAACGCAATTGAAGGTCTATATTTATCTCAAAAAAAGTTGTTTTTCTCTTACTTTTTGCCATTTTGACCATTTTCATGGAAAAAACTTTCATATCAAGGAAATTTTTTAATAGAACGTAAAACAAGACTTTTTAGCGCACTACACCCACAATGTCTTGAAGTTTATTAATATCGTCTTTAAAAATCTGTAGTTCGAGTTTATTGAAATGGATGCTACCGGGAAAATGATTTTTATATTTTCCCACACAATTAGTTATGTTAAGAAATTAAAAATATTAAACGGTTTCAAGAATGACATTTTATTGAAGATAAAATTAAAAATAAATTTTCACATGTTTTTTCTTCATTTATCGCTCTTGGAAAATGTACACAATCCGCACGGCTCGATGCCACTCCGTAACTTGTAATCCAAAATCTCAGACCAAGCTCATTGTTCATTTTCTATTGACGATTTAGTATAGTAGAATGATTTTCTAATATACAACGTTATCGGATGGAACTGGTGTTGATATTTAATGATTTACATGTAAAAAGATGCTTAATTATGCGGTTTTCTGGAGACGGTATTCATGAACTAGGAGAAGTGACCCGCAAGGTGACCCAGAGGGAATCTATATTCTGCAGTGTACACGAAAATGGACATTTCCATGCTATAACTACCGGTCACTTATACCCCTAGTTTCTAATATTGTTTCAAGAAAACCGATAGTTCGATCTTTTGGAACATTCTCCAATCATGGAAATCTTCATTCCGTACCAAAGCTATACTCAACTCGGTTAATTTGGGGACCAGCCGGTACATCCGATAACATTGTAATTAAAATTCGTTTTGGGAGACAAACCCTTCGCTCTCCAGTCCAGCTTAATTTCTTTGTTCAGCATTACCGATATTTTTACTCTCGTGAACCCGCAGACCAAACGTCACTTTTTGCACCCGCTTCACCGTTTTTTCCGGAAATCGCAAACACATAAAAAAATGCCGCGGATCTCAAGGGCTTGTGGTGTAGAATGTTGCGAAATTCTGGGGGAACTAGCCCTTTCCTCCGCTCGCTGAAAAGCGGGCAAACGGCAGATTAAGGCATAATGAGAAAAAAAAATACTGGAGATTAAAGCTCCTCTATAAACTGCAAGTTACATTTTTTGATCTGGTGAAAGGTCGGCTTCACCAGTGCGCTACTGAAAAAACGAAAATCTATCTCCTCTCAGGACTTGATTTTGAAATAAACCTTTAGTTTGATATAAACGTCTATAATTACGTATTTAAAACTCGAGGACGCGCTCTTTGTCCGCATTGTGCCTATACTTTTTTCTAGAATATCCTATTTCCGCAGCTACAGCTAGATTCAAAATGCCTAGGTAAAAAATACAACACAATTACAAGGTAAAAATACAAACCAATTACAAACGCAGAGTTGAGAGGGCAACCAACCAATACAAATCCCTGAATTGAACACACATTGGTTTTATTTTTACCTAGCAATTTTGATCTACATACTCGGAATAGGAATGCGATTAAACCACAGTTTTTTCGACTTTGTTCATTCCTGGAAACATTCTATCTCCTCCTAGGACTTTAATTCAAATTCACTCAACTTTTTGCAAACGGTAGCTCGAAACAAATAGACTTCTGAGGAGCCGTTTGTCAATTTCGACCCCAAACTCAAAGATGATTTCGAGTCCCGTGAAAAAAATTTCCGAAAAAAAGGTGTTTCGTTTTTTCGAAAAGTAGGCTCAAAGAAAGCTGGGAACCACTGAAGAGAAACTTGGCTTACCGCAAGGCAAATTTTGAATTAGTGGTCAAATTGGATGAAACATACGTTATTTTGACTTTATTTTGTACAAATACTCAGAAAAATCGAAAAACCAAAATTTCGAAAAATGTTTGTCTTATTTGGTTGTTTTGTGCTTCAAAACATAAACAATTGATTTAGTGCATTTTTATGACATAAAAATGCAGAAATGTAGGACCACCCTTAACACCGTTTTTTTTTCAAAATCTCTAAAAAAATTCCTGACTCTTAAAATAACCAGAAACAAAATTCTCTGCAAATATTTAAAACTCTTTACGATGTTGGGTTTTTAAATCAGAAGTCTTTAATTCAAAAGTATATTTTCCGTAAATCACTAAGTTCATTCGCAACCACATGAAAGTCGCGGAGGGACCACCTAAGGGGTTTGTAATTTTTATGTCTTGTCTTGCGCAGAATTTTGTTCGATTTTCCTACAAAAAATCTCAACTCATTTAATATAAAAAAGCCTTTCTATAATTTTAAAAATTAAATTTAATAGACGTTTTCGCGTTTTATTGCATCATCAGTATGTTTCAATTAAACAGTTCTTATATAAAAGGAGTTTTCTTTTGCTATAAATGTTTGGGAATGAAAATCACAAATTTTGTCGTCATTTTTATTTCATAAGGAATTATTAATCAAATTCAGACCAGTCTCTTGAGCTTCAATGAGCAACGACCACCCTTTTTTGAAAATTTGTAAAAAATATTATATAAACTTTCGGAAATCAAAAAAATTAAATTTCTTTTGAATAGTTTTTAACTCATTTTAACTTCTAACAAGTTGTGTTGATAGAACATCTCTCATATCAACAAAAAATAAATCCAAACAATAGTAACCTCCTTGCATCAGAGCATAAAATTTTACAAATGGCTCCGATATTAAATATCCAGTTCCCCCAGCTCTCCTTTTAGTAGATCTTCCATGTTCTACAATAAAACAAAATTATTAAAAATTATCTTGACTTTTTTTTTAATTGAAGTTTTTAACAAAAATTATTCCACATTTTATAGACGAGAAGTCACCATTTAAGTCAAACAAGAACGGGCCAAAAATAAAGCCTACGTTAGTATTCAACATAAAAAAGTTTAGTACATCGGCTGTCTAGCTTTAGTTTGAAATTTCATCTCGAGTTAATTTTAGGACGACACTAAGTCATTTACCCATTTTAGTTGGCACATAACTTTGACTCCTTACGTTTCTTTTAGACCTGGACTCGAAATTGTTTTTTACCTAAACATTAATGAGGTACTAAAAATGCCCCCGTTGATCACTAGAAAAAGGCACCGCCGGCGTGCCACCGCCCCGTAAAATACTTAATTTCTTTTACTTCTTGAGGGAGTAGAGTCTGATTTGCACTTTTTACGGCGCCCATTTCTGGACAACTAGCCAAATTGATACTCAAAAAAACCTTTGATTCTCCCCGAACAATTTTCGCGAATTTTTTAAACCTTCAGAACCTCTGATATTATCCCAACCTCGCCCACTTACAACATTTTAATAGCCTCCAAATAAATTACTATCACATATCTCCTCGTCCAATTTACATGATTCTTTATCAGTGTCAGGCTACGAAAACAACTGATTAATCGCATTTCATCTATTTTTTCAAATAAATCATTTTTTTCACTATTTTTTATTTGTTTTTGGTGATGTGACATCAAATTATAAACTTTTGAAGAGGTTAAACCTGTTTATAACGTGTGCGCATTCAGCACAGAGCGATCCAAAATCGCCCTCTAAATGCGCAAAAGTAAACAATTTCCATGTTTCAGTTTTGTGCATACACAACGGGTCCTATAGAGTCTCGTAACACGTACACGAATAACGATGAATATATCCAGTTTTAAATGAACGAAAATATTTTAAAAAGCAAACAGCGTGTTGGAGATTATTGAAACAAATGACGCAAATTTTGGTAATCAGTGATATATTTTGTAACAACGCGAAAAGTTTGATAATAATATTTATGCATTTGTGATACTGATAAAAATTAAGTTTCTCTCACGATTGTAACATGAACATAAATTTCAATTTTTCTTAACGGCTTTCTGGCGTAGCCTACGACCGTAGTATTTATGTTACATATAGGAACAATTCCGTGAGGAATTTTCGAAAGAAACCCTTTTTTCCCTAGGTTTCAATGTTTATTATATCCAATGGTTTCTAACCGGATTAACGGTTTCAGAAAATCAGTCTTTAAAAACAAAATTAAATTTTCCTAAAATTTTTAAGTGCTGTAAAATATTATTTGTTTTTATGTCCGACATATCGAGTCAAATCGTAGGGATATAAATTGAGGAGCCTTAATGGTAGAGGTTCTAATTTGACATTTAGGATTTTTATGACGAACAAAGGCAATAACATGTAGCACACCATACGGTATGGTCCATCCTCTAAGAGGTGTTGGAGTGGACGCGAATTCAGCAAGTCAAAAAATGAAAGTTCTCAGATCGTCTTAAAAATGCCGGAGGTGGTAATCGACCCAGGGAAGAAAAAATTCATATGGACTTTCTCCATTTTAATCCTGGTGTCCAAAACCATTTTTGACTTGGAAGGAAGTTCAACTATGAATTAGGGGGTCACACAAAACCCTATTCACAGATAGCCTTGGAAAAATTTCACGCTGAAAAAGTGCAAAACTTTTATTATATCGGATGGGTAAGCACCATTTAACACAATATTAGGTTGTTCAAAAAAACATTTTCGAAAAAAATAAAAAAGATTTCGAAACAAAATTCTAGAATAATTTAGGTAGTCATACACCAAAATTTATGACTGAAATAAATCTTTGAACATTTTCACGCTTCAGTGGTTTAAAACCATTTATTTATATCGAACGGAAAAGGACCATTTCCAAATTTTAGTTTGTTCAAAAACCGTTTTTACAAAAATTGAGTTGCGAAGATATTCTTGTATAGATAGGAGTCCTCAACAAACAACATATTGATGGGAATAAGCCTTGAATAATGTCACGCTAAATAACTGCAATAAATATTATACCAATGTTTTAGCTTTTGGGGTTCCCGAGAGATCCGCTTAAAATCAGAGCGCGACTTGGTTAGAATTGAGGGCGTTCTAATCTCCTGGAGAAACCCAACTACACATTCGTTCACAACGAAGGTATCATTTTACACATTTTAGGTTTCAAAAACACTTTTTTTGAAAAAAATCACTTTAGAATGTAGTTCTAGGAAATTTTTTGAGTACACTGCAAGTTCATATGAGTTTATTAACCTCCGCTACCATGTGTGATTTAAAATCTGCTGGTAGAAAGACAAAAAAATTTAACTCCACACGTGTTCAAAACATCGTTTTCCCGAAAAAATATTGTATAAGAAATTTGAGGAAACGAATTATTCTTAACTTAACTTAAAGAAAATGAACAAAAGTTGTAATTTTAACGAGTTCGCTTAT
This sequence comes from Oikopleura vanhoeffeni, assembly GCA_004367855.1. Classification (NCBI taxonomy): domain Eukaryota; kingdom Metazoa; phylum Chordata; class Appendicularia; order Copelata; family Oikopleuridae; genus Oikopleura; species Oikopleura vanhoeffeni. The sequence continues at coordinate 199,500 of SCLH01000493.1, forward strand.
CTTAAAAAATCTCCGCAAAATCTGCAACTATCGCAAGCTTAAATTAATGTTACGTAGGTTTCCACCATACAATAGACTTATAGAAATGAGGGTGGATTCTTCTGAAACTTCTTGGAGGTTAATAATATAATGAAAAATTATGTAAACAATTTTGTTGTCACGTGATCAGAATATAGCGATTTTTTTAGGTATTTTATTATTAAAACATTGGTAGTTTCCGCATTGGTAGTGTTTGAGTCAACGCCACTATAAATAAAATTGACACAATTTTGAAAAAAAATTAAAAATTATGATTATTGGCTCCCAAAATCGATAATTCGAGAAAAAACGTAAAAGTGAAAAAAATGGATGCCGTTTGATCGGACAAAAATAATTTATTAACAAATAACCGCCTTGTTGAACTTAGTTATTAACTCCCGTAGTGTCTTTTGGCCATCCGTGGCCAATGGCCTGTATTCGCAATTTAGGACCCTTAATCATGTATGAAGAAAATTACAAAGTGATCGACTATTTCATAATTGACGTTTGTGCGTTTTTTTTTCAAAAATTTTACTGTATTACAGTCTTATTTTTGCAAAAAAATTTTAAATCATCAAAAAACCTTTAAGCGGGATCAAAAAAAAAATCTAAGACTTTTTTCTCATTACCCATAGCCCCAAATAATCACGTGACCGTTATTCAAGGAATAAGGTTGGTTAAAGTGTACTGTTTTTTTCAAAATTACTTAAATCAATTTTTAAAACAAGTAAAGTGGTTCTTAAAGTTTTTAAGACTTTTTTTAATTAACATCAAAGTCAAAAACGATCACGTGACCTTCAATTAGGAATAAGGTTTTGGTTCAAGTTAACAAATAGTGATCAAATTACGCCGAAAAAATTTTTGAGCCAATAACACCAAATTCAAGAGTTTGAACATGAAAATATTTTTCAAAAACGTCACGTGATCTTATTTTTGAGAAATAAGAATTAATTTAACATATTTCCTTCTTATTTTTGGATTATTTCGACACGTGATTTATTCGGACTTTGTGTAATGAAAAAAGTCTTAAAAACAGTTGAAGTTGACCCTGGAATTTTTTTGACGTAATTTGAGTACTTTTTCCAATTACTGTACTATGTTTTTTCAAAAGTACTCAAATGCACGTGAAGACCCTTAAAAAATTGTAACGAATTTCTAAGACTTTATATTGCATTACAGATGACCTCTGGTTTAAATAGAGCATTTCTAGATGTCATAGCTTCCGAAATACTGATTACAGAGAATGTAGGCGAAGAAAGTAGAGACAAATTTATTCGAAAAATTTAAGACTCATTTTACATGAGAATGGTGAATAAAACATTCCATTTTTTGCAGATGCATACCCAAATTGGTGCGTTAAATATTTTAATTTAAAATGTCAAATTAACCCTAAATTGTGTTATTATGCACTTTTTGTGAAGAATCGGCAAAATGAGAAGTTTTTAATTTTCTTATTCACATTTGATGACTTTTATAAATTTTTTAACAATTGTTTTTATAGGACTGTAGAGAATTCTTGAATAATATGATTATCATGAAAAAATATTGTTAATATGAATCTTGTTATAATGCTTATTCAACGCACGCCACGAGTGCAAAGACACTACGGTCCAGAGATTGTCGGCCACTACGGAGTGAACAGTTTTTGGTATTATATCTCAAAATATGGTGTCATATAACACTTTTTAAAGAATTTTTGAAGTTTTTTCCACACTGGAAAAAAAAATATTTGAAAAATTTTTTTAAAAAAATAAAAAAAAAACGCCTGAAGAATTTTTCATCAATTAAAATGTTAACATCAATGAAATTGTAAAGCAGAAAAAATACTTGGAATCCAAGAATAAGAATGACGTCATTTATGACGCTAACAAAGTAATTTGTATACTAATCTCTGAAATTTTTGCGATTTGCAGTATTTGCAATATGGGACTATAAAGTTAAGGAAGTCGGTGCATTTTAACAGATACGAATATGAGCTCTGATAAAAACTTTTAACTGGATTTAGATATTCATCTTAATATACCACCAAAGTAATGTTCCATAATCAGGCAAATTTTGTAACTACAGAATTTCCGAATTATTGCCTTTTAAGAAATTTTTAGTTCGAATTAACTTTTCCGAAGGCCGAGGAGAAAAGGACTTTATGTGTTTTTTATATATTTGCTAAAAATGAACCACAAATCGGCGAAGGCCGATAAAAGGGGATGCTATTCTTTTATTTATATTTGGAAAAAAATGAGCTCCAAATCACCGAAGGCGATAAAGAGAGAATTATGTTTTAAATTTGTTAAAAAATAATTCTAAATCGGAAGAAGACTGATTAAGGGAGATATAGTATTTTTAATATAATTTATCTTGAAAAATAAGCTCCAAATCGACCGGAGGCCGATTAAGAGGGATATTTTATTTGAATTTAATTTGCTTAATGAGCCCAAATCGGCCGAAGGCCGATAAAAGGAGATTTATGTTTAAATTGAATTTGTTTAAAAATGATCCCTTAATCGGCCGAAGCGATAAAGAGGGACATTATATTTGTAATTTAATTTTGTTAAAAATGAGCCCATGGCCAAAGCCGATTAAAGGGAAATTATATTTATTATAAATTTGATAAAAATGATCCCCAATCGCCCGAAGGCGATAAAAGGGGTTTATCATTAAATTTGTTGCAAATGGGCCGATAAAATAGATCCCAAATCGACCGATAAAAATTAATTTTGTGTTTTATTATTATTTCGAATAAAAATAACAAATTTTATACAAAATTTAATAATCTTTTCAAATTTGAAACTTTGTTTTAATTTGAGATTTTCTTAATTGACCTTTTTTAAAAATATAAAAATTTGAGAATTTCTATATTGTAAGAAATATATTTGAAAATTTTTTTCAAATTCGAAAACTTTCTTCGAATTTTGCAATATTTCAAAAATAATGAAATTGTCAAATTTTTTCAAAATTATACATTTTTTAAAATGGACAATTATATCAAATCTCAAAATTCCAAACGATTTCCTTTAAAATTTGAAATTGATTAGCATTTTTGAGAAAATGTCAAGTTTTTGATAATGTCAAGTTTTTGAGAGAATTTCAAATTTTCAGATATTTCAAATTTATGAGAATTTGTTGAGAAAATCTAAACTGAATTTTCTCAAAGTTGCTGATCAATTTCAAATTGACAATTTTATTAAAATTATAAAAAATGTTCAAGTTTTTGAAATATTTTAAGTATTTGTTGCGAAATTATGCAAATTCGAAAAATTTTCGAATTTAAAATTTTTCAAATATTGATTTTTAAAAGTATAGAAATTCTCAATTTTGATTAAATTTTGAAAAATTGATCAATTTTATAAAAATTCAGATTTAACAGCAGTTTTTATTTGGAGAAAGATTATAAAATTTTCTATTAAATTTGTTAATTTTCTTCAAAATAAATAAAAATTAAAAAAATCTATTTTTATGGCTTCGCGATTTGTGGCTCATTTGTCATAAATTAAATTTTAAAAATATATTATCCCTTCATGCCTTTGGCGAATTGGGGCTTATTTTTCAACAAAATAAAATTTTAAATTAATACCCCCTTAATCGGCTCGCCGATGGGCTCATTTTCAACAAAATTAAATCAAAATGTAATATCCCCGTTAATCGGTTTTCGGCCATTTGAGGCTTCTTTTCAACATATTTAAAATTTTATTATAATCCCTGTTTATCGACTTCGGCCGATTGGGGCTCATTTTTCAACAAAATTATAATAAAATGTATTATCTCCCTTATCGCCTTCGGCGATTTGTGGCTCATTTTTCAACAAAAATAAATTAAAATATAATATCCCCTTTTATCGGCTTCGCGCGATTTGCGGCTCTTTTCACATATTAATTAAATATATATTTCCCTTCATCGGCTTTGGCCGATTTGTGCTCATTTTCAAACAAAATTAAATTTAAAATATAATACTACCCTTATCGGCCTTCGGCCGATTTGGAGCTACATTTTCAACAAAATAAATTTAAATATTAGTATCCCCTTATCGCCTTCGGATTTCGCTCATTTTCAACAAAAATAATTTTAAAATATAATTATCCCCTTTTCGGCCTTCGCGGCGATTGGGCTCATTTTCAAGCACAATAGAATTTTTAAATATAATATCCCCTTCTATCGGCTTTGCGCCGATATTTGAGCCTATTTTAAGACAAAATTAAATGAAGATAAAGTATCTCCCTATCTTGGCCGAATTGGGGCTACATTTTCAACAAAATCAGATTTAAATGAATATAGATATTCCCCCTTTATCGGCCTTGGCAATTCTGTGTGCTCTTTTTCAACAAAAGTAAATTAATAAAACACAAACCTTTTTATGCCTTCGCGATTGAGGCTCATTTTTTTACAAAATTAAATTAAAAAATGTTTAAAATATAATATCCCCCTTTATCGGCCTTCGGCCGATTTGGAGCTCATTTTTCAACAAAATTAAATTTAAAATATTATATCCCCCCTTATCGGCTTTCGGCCAATTTTTCGCTCATTTTTAAACAAAATTTAATTAAAAAAACACAAAATCCTTTTTTATTGGCCTTCGGCTGATTTAAGGCTCATTTTTTTACAAATTCAAGCGTCAAAAACTACCCTAGATCCAAAGTTTTCGAATTCATAGCCTATCAAATTTATTATAGAAAATATTTCTGAATCATTTTTAGAGATCTTTTTCAATTTTTGTGCATTTACTGCATAAATTTAAAGCAGATACTTTTAATTTTTCAAAATATTTTTGTCATAATGTTTTTTAAAGTTTATTTTTTTCATCATTTTTTTACATTTTTCTTCAAAATCACTGAACGAATCAAATAACACGGGTATTTTTGTAAATTTTATTCGTTTCAGATTCTCGAGTAATTTGAAAATTGAGAAGCAAATTTTTTTTGGAAAAATTACGAAAAATTTTTTTATTTTTTTTTCATTTTTTCAAATTGGCTTAAACGCTCGCAAAAACTGTTCAATTTTTTTCAATCAAATTTCTCGAAAAACTTTTAAAAAAATTTAAAACCAACTTTTCAAAAAAAATTTTCATTTAAACTTGGTAAACTACCTCAGTGACTACTTTCATCATCACTGAAATCGATGTATCTTTCATTCAAAAAAAATATCATTTCTTAAGGCGTGTTAGCGAGTTTGAGAGCCAAAAACCCTCTATTTTCGCCAAAAATACGATTTTTCAAACTAAATTATCATTTTTTGAAAAAATTTTTGATTTTTGAAAAAAAATATTTTTTACTAAAATACGCGCAATAAAATTTCACACAAACCAGTATATGTGGAAAATCATCCCTAAGTTGTCCATTTATGCTGAAAATCAATTGGTGGTAACCCTTCGGTATTCAGTCAAAATCAAGCAAAAATTGTGAAATTACCCTTTTGTGGTGTTGAATTTCACCTTTGACAATTCAATTGTTTTTTGCATGCCATATCTTTATTTTTTCATTCACCTTAAGAAATTAACCAAAAATCATACGAATCATCAAATACGACTTCTCAATGTATTAAAGGTGTAATATTACATCTTCAAATAATTTTGTCACTAAACAAGGTACTTGTTGAGGTCAAAGATACTTTTTTTTGTCAATTCAAATAATTTCTAGAACTGCCCAAGCAATGAGGTATTTTTTTGTAAAAACTACGATTTTTATGTTTTTGGTCCCACTATATTTTTTCTAACTTTTTTTTAGAACATGAGAATATATTATTTTTTCTTTGAATCAACCGCAAATGGTCGTAGCAATCATAAAAAAATGTTTTGAACTTCTTTGAACAATTTTGGATATTGACCAATCATAGTCCTTGGTCTAAAATAACCAAAATTTTCAAATTCGCTGATATTTTCAAAACTTAATTTGATTCTT
>SCLH01000493.1:208888-231910 GCA_004367855.1 Oikopleura vanhoeffeni
ATACTAAGTTTCTCAGAAACTGCACTTGAAAACTTCAAAAAACAGCGTGATTATCGACGCCCACTCCCTAAACGTAGCGTTAAGTTACCCACTAACCAAAGCGGTGTGGTATGAGTGTGGTAAAAAATACGGATTTTATTTGTTTACAAGTTCATGTGTATGAAGCAACTGTGTCACTGGGAAAAACAAATGACAAAATGTTTAGCCTGACAGAAACATTGATGCATTTGACAAATTCAAGCAACACAATTTATTCATTTTATCTATAAAATATAATTAAGAGTGTTCTGGGCAGGCTTGTAAAGGGATGCATGATGCATCCCCGACCGGATTTTCTATCCGCATCTCCATTTTTGCCTATCTTTTGTTTAAACCTACGCAAAAAAGGATGGCAAACCAACGCAAAAGCCACCTGTTTTCAAGCCATAACTTCTGGGTGCTAACACAGCAATTTTCTAGGTATTTTTCACTATTTTTGAATGGCCTTTAACTTTTGTTTAAGGGTATCCCGATTCCTACATTTTCTGCAGTTATTATGTCATAAAAATGCAACCAAATCTTGTTTATTTTGAGACGCATAAACCAAATGAAAACAAAAATTTTTCGAAAATTTGCGTTTTTTCGATTTTTTTTAAGTATTTTCTCAAATTATGTCCAAAAATAACGTTTGTGTCAATTTGACCACTAAACTCAAATATCGGTTGACGTAAGCAACTTTCTCTCAGTGTTTCCCAGCTTTCTTTGAGCCTACTTCGAAAAAATCGAACACATTTTTTTCGGAAATTTTTCTACGTGACCTTGAAAAATCATATTTTGAGTTTGGGTCGAAATTGCAAAAAACGCCACTGTAAATGTTCTATTGTTTTGAACTAGCTTTTGCAAAATTTTTGAGCTAATTGCAAATTTAACCTAGGAGATAGATTTTTGAGGCTCATGTCCAAAAAACGGTGGTTTTGCATGTTCTTGAAAATATATCACTATCGACAAAACCGCCATGTTAATGTTTGAATAGTAGTTATACAGGTTTTATCAGAATTTAGTTTTTTTTTCAAAATAAACTGGGAGGAGATAGATTTTGTTTTGCGTTATGTCTTCTTGTTTCGCTATGTGTCACGTAGTGTTAGCATACAAAAACTTTGGCACATTTCTGACGCAAGCTGAAAAGTTGAGTTCTACAAACTGGCTAATGTGAATAATATCCTTGAAGCAGTGTTTGGCTAATATTTGATCAAGAATATGTCAAATTAGGGACCGGGATACCTTAAATGATTAAACTTAAGGAGGTTGTAGGATCTCTATATATTTTTTGATCGATACCAAATAACAGCATTATTAATTTTTTAGTTATAGTCAGTTATCTTCTAAATGAATTGAAAATTTTTTTATCAGGAGAGTACTTTGTATCGTTGTGAAAATATATGCCGTTATTAATCGTCAATTCTTGATTTTTTAGTGATACTTTTGAAGCTTCATTTACATATTTCGAGCCGCACTTGTAGTATATTTTATTTATTCATTTTTCTTTATTGCTAACGTTTTCGATAACTATATAATTTCAGGCAAAATTTTTTAACTTAAGTCATTTTATTTATGTCAATTTAATAATTGTATTTTTTGACATGTTCCGCTCCTAGTCAGGCCGGGATATTACAAAGTGTAATAAGGGAATATAGGTTGATATTTTATGTTTGTAGCAGAGTTTTTATCATCTGAAGACGGAAAAGCGACATGTACAAAAACTACAATTATTAATTAGACATAATAAATGATTAAGTTAAAATTTTGCCTGAATTTATATAGTTATCGAAAACGTTAGCAATAAAAAAAATGATATAATAAATATATACAAGTGCGGCTCAAATATGTAAATGAAGCTTCAAAGTATCACTAAAAATTCAAGAATTGATTAATAACGGCATATATTTTCAACGATACACATACTCTCCTGATAAAAAATTTTCAATTCATTTAGAAGATAACTGACTATAGATAAAAATTAATATGCTTTATTTGTATCGATCAAATATAGATCATCCAACCTCCTTAAGTTTAATCATTTTAAGGTATCCCGGTCCTAATTTGACATTTCTTGATCAATATTAGCCAAACACTGCTTCAGAGATTTATTACATTAGCCAGTTTGTAGAAAGCTTTCAGCTTGCGTCAGAAATGTGCCAAAGTTTTTGTTGCTAACACTACGTGACACATAGCAACAAGAAGAACATAACGCAAAAAAAAATCTATCTCTCCAGGTTTTATTTTGAAAAAAAAAACTAATTTGATAAAACCTGTATAAACTATTCAAAACTTAACAGTGGCGGTTTTTGCGATAAGTGATATATTTTCAAGAACTGCAAAACCACCGTTTTTGGACATGAGGCTCAAAAATCTATCTCCTAGGTTAAATTTGCAATTAGCTCAAAATTTTGCAAAGCTAGTTCAAAACACATAGAACTTTACAGGGGCGTTTTTTGCAATTTCGACCCAAACTCAAAATATGAATTTTTCAAGGTCACGTAGAAAAATTTCCGAAAAAAATGTGTTCGATTTTTTCGAAAGTAGGCTCAAAGAAAGCTGGGAAACACTAGAGAAAGTTGCTTACGTCAACCGATATTTAGAGTTTGTGGTCAAAATTGACACAAACGTTATTTTTGAACTAATTGGAAATACTTAAAAAAATCATGAAACGCAAATTTTCGAAAAATTTTTGTTTTCATTTGGGTTGTTTATGTTCGTCAAATAAACAATTGATTTGGTGATTTTTATGACATAATAACTGCAGAAAATTAGGACCAGGATACCCTTAAACAAAGTTAAAGGCATTCAAAATAGTTAAAATACCTAAAAATTGCGTGTGTTAGCCCCAGAAGTTATGCTTGAAAAGAGGTGGCTTTGCGTTGGTTTGCCATCCTATTTGCGTAGGTTTAAACAAAAGATAGGCAAAATGGAGATGCGGATAGGAATCCGGCGAGGATGCATCCCTTTACATCCTGCCAGAACACTCTTAATTATATTTTATAGATAAAATGAATAATTGTGTTGCTTGATTTGTCAATGCAATTCTGTCAGGCTAATTTGTTGTCTTGTACCTGACATGACCTGTACTTTACACACACGCTCTACCACACCGCTTTGGTTAGTGGGTAATTAACGCTACGTTTTGGGTGGGGTCGATAATCACGCTTTTTTTGAAGTTTTCAAGTGCAGTTTCTAGAAACTTAGTATCATAAAGGTATCCAATTTTTTTCTAAATACGTAGTACACTCTTAAGCAAGTTGCCAGTAAATTCAGAGCATCTTACTTCACCTACGCTACAGAAATGATATTAGTAGGCGTCCGTAAAGTACTAAAAAGCCTCTCTCATTCATTTCTCATATTTGTTTTGTTATTTGCAATTCAACTTCCAAATATTAAATGCTCATCTCCAAGCGACCCTTTTTGAAATTCCTGCCCCAGTGGTCAAAACAGTTTATTTGGAGCTTCAGCAACCCTACTTTTCATGAAATATATAGAAATTTCAATTTGTGCCTCAAATTTACCGCAAAGCCCGGATAATTTCCGAACGGAGCCCTTCCTATCCTTTTTTTATCGAAGTCTCAGGAATGACTTGTAATTTCTAGTTTTTGTTGGAAATTCTGAACTAAATATTTTCTAAACCTACTTTATTTTGAAAAAAATTGAAATCAGAAAATCCTGCAAGTTAAAAAAACAGTGACAATTCTTACAATACGGCAATCAAAATTTATCTGAGAATCTATTATCTTCATCTTAATTTAAACTTTAATTTCGACCCCGAAAAAACCGACTCTTTCTTTAAAAAATTCAAAACCCAAAGAATATATAGTGAAAATAGCAGAATTTCTACAATAGTTGTTACCTAAGGTGTACCAAATTACGTGAGCTGAGATATCGACGCCATGGGCGCACTTCCTTAAGGGATATTTATGAGATTTTTGTTTTCATCTGAGTTTTTGTTCAACACATCAAGTTCGTAATTTTTATATAGTGTAACAAAATAAATATACGGCAGACAATTAGACCAATTTTGAAAAATAATAGAATATAATGTTTTTATAAAGATGAGATAAAAAGATTATTAGAAAATTCTTATAAGTTTGACTCTTCCCATATCTATAAATAAATAATCACGTTATTTGTCAGAAGATAAAACTGTAAAGATGCACCACTGAAAAATGAAGGTAAGAAATTTACGGAAGCTAACATAGCAAACTACAACTTTTAACTTTTGGGTCGACTAAAAACGAACATTTCTGGCATTCGTATTTTTTCATCGCCTTAATAAACTTTCGCTGTTGTTTTAACAAAAACAATATTGTTCCTCATACTTTTGATAATTTGCATATTTGGCGCTAATTCGAAATTTTCAGAATGTTTATTAAAAATATCAATTTAAATGCGAAGAATTTATCGTGGTCTTCTCGGTGTAGTTAATATAATTAGATTGTCTAAAGCTTCACAGTCAGACTCGCGTGTCAGAACACAGAATCGGAATGCTATATTCCGGAGGATAGGATACCTTTCAGCCATTAGCAATCTGCTTCAGAATTAAAATGCGATTTTATCTTACTAGTAAACGTTGATCATACAAAAAAATATGACATGTATTTTGTTTTATTTCAAATTAATTGGTCACACAGCCTATTTTTTCTAAGTGCTATGTAAAGCAATCTATATTGGCTTGGAGAAATAAATTATTAGCTTACGGAAATTTGCGCGTCTCTGATTGGCTTTCCGTCAATAATTTTCCCGATGACAATATTTCTGCGTTCAATGTTGGTGCCCTCGAGTTGATTGTACTCTTTTCCGCTATTATTTTAGGCGGTAGACACTGTTTCTAACAGTCTTACGATTCACATTCAAAAATTAACTGTCTTCGGATTTTGTTTCATCGAAAACTTTATAATACGTGCTCTGTCAATTTTGTTATTTCGGCTTTATCGGTCAAAAATTCGGTTTAAGCATTCAAGAAAGTCTATATAATTTGATTGTTCTATTGCTCCAATTTCCTAGAACCTCAAAAACGTATATTACGAATTGTACCGGATCTCACTTGAATATAATGTGTTCCTGCAATGGGTGGATCCTTCGTGGAAAAGTACTCTTTTTTCATTTGATACAGCTAAATTGATTCATTATCCAACCACGCTGTCCTAGCGTCCCGATTAACGAGTGCGTCATTATAGTGCCCGTTATTTTAGTTGAATACCACGAATTTATAAGAATTTTATAATGCTTACGCTTTAACATAATCGTCTTTATGATCTTTGATTTTTTGTCAATGAGTAGGTCGTGAAATTGTTTGGGCTGCCAAACAAATTGGGCCTCAAATAGACAAAGATATTCGTAGCATGAAAACGGATTAAATATNAGGCAAAATTTTTTAACTTAAGTCATTTTATTTATGTCAATTTAATAATTGTATTTTTTGACATGTTCCGCTTTTTCCGTCTTCAGAGTGATAAAAACTCTGCTACAACATTAGAATTCAACTCTCTATCCCTTATTTACACTTTTGTAAATATCCCGGCCTTGATTAAGAAACGTAGTGTGTTTTTAAGTAGTAGGGCCGGGATATTTACAAAAGTGTGAATAGGGGATATACATTTCATAAAGGTAATTTTTACTAACGAGTGTGTGAACCAGTAAGAAATAAATGGAAGGCATTGCATTTTATATGAATATGTGTGTTTATTTCGAGCTATCAGTTGGATAATTTTTTTGAAAAAACAAAATTTAAACGGTTAGTTTAGTTGAATAAAGGATATCCTCAAATGGAAGTATTGTAGGGCTTCTCGTAGATAAATACATACGTTGCAAAATCAGGTACTAACCGACGGCTACTCTTTTTCAAACAAAATTCGTTAATTAAGGTGAGGATTATTATAGGGGCGTATTATAGGGTCAGACAATGTCTGGAAAACTGGTTACTTCAAACTTTTTAAATTTTTAGACAAGAGTTCTGATGAGTTGTTGAGAATATTTTTCAAAATTTGACAACAAGTAGCTTGTTACAAGTTATTGCAATGCTTAAATACAATTGAACGTGAGAGTGTCAGAAATATTTTATGAAGGCCGTTTGACCGTTTCGAGACAAGATTAATCAAAAATAATATATAATTGATATAATGTGAGCTGAAAAAATGTCGAGGATTGTGCAAAAACCACACACTATTTAAATATTTTTCTTTGTAAATTAAACAGAATGGCGTTTATACAGATTAATTATTTGTAGCACCGGGATTCGAACTCGAGACCCCTGGATATAATGCGGATATATCATACCACGGCTGTTTAGCACTGCACCACACGTTTCAACATTTAAATGACCTTTTTTTATGATTTTTTGATGTTAATGGGCTAGAAAAAGCATTTTTTACAACAATGGAGAACTTCGGTTTTGATCATTATTTGTGAAAAAATTTGACTGAAAATTAAAAATATGAAAACGCGAAATTCTTGGCGTTCAACTGCAGTACAATCAAAAGAAAATTGCATCAAATTTCTATGCAGCATGTGAAGGTCTAAGATAGGGATCGCTAGCCCTGGATATAAGGGCGTTGACAATAGCCTATTGCAAGGGCTGCAAACATAATGGGTCAAATAAGAACGCGCAACGCCGAGTTTAGAGATCCTCTTCTCCCATGAAGTCCATGGTGAAAACGTTTCTGACTTCAGGGCTGGAGTTCGAATCCCGGTGGACCCCACTGATTTTGGTTTAGTAATCGTGTAAGGAATACTAAGATGGGTGTTGTCTCTTGGCCTGTATTGTCTTTTGGCCTGTGTTGACTCTTGTCCCACTACATATAACGAGACGAATCGTGCGATTGGATGGGTCCACTGAGGTTCGAACTCCAGCTCTGAGCTTAGAAACGTTTTCACCATGGATTTTGGTTGGATAAAGGATATACTGTATATAATTATTTTATGATTGATCTAGTGATTAGATTCTATTCTCGGACGGTCAATTGACCTCCATAATATTTTTACACTTCCAAGTTAAAAAACATTAACATTTTGAAACATGTATCTGGAATAACGTTGATCAAAATCTACTGATGTGATTAACAGCAACCCAGGCACCTCCTTAACCATTCTTGAACTTGAGCAATATTTGAAAGGTCAAATTTAACGTAATAATAACCGCACAAAAAAAGCTACTTTCTGGACCAGCAGAAAGGTGCAACCATACGTGGATTGGACTTCATATTTCTTCAGCATGTCATCCAATTGTCAAAATTACTTTCTTTAATTTAATCTTGGAATTGTATAATACAATTTGTATCGTATGTCGAATTAATTAAAGTTCAGTAACGTTTTATGTCTAAATATCCACTAGGGGCGCAAAAATGCTTAATTTTAGCGATATTCACCATATAACGATCTAAAAATTCATGCTTGACTTCAGTCACTTATTAATAATAATTATTATTTGTCGATAAATTCAGAGTTTCTGGTCTTTTTCCTTCAATTACGCTTTTCTCAAAGCTTTAATAAAAAGTATATTAATAAGTTTGAACCGCCCAATCAGAGTGGTGAGTTTTTATCAATGAAATGTGGCACCAGGGTTTTGAAGAGATATTTTTCGCCTACTGAAGTGACTTTTGGAAATATCGATGAAAAAAAGTTTTTTTTGGGGGATTTTTAAAAAAACGGAAAAGTTCATGAAAAAGTTTTACCTTTTTTGTGAGAACAGATATAAATTAGAAGGTTTCGCCTAGAAATGCACGAGACTACCTTCCCAGGCTTGTAAAAGGAAACTTTTTTGCGGGAGTTTTCTTCCCTATCTTCGGTTTAAACCTACGCATGAAAGAAGAACGAAAATGACTCATATTTACAAGCCTGGTCCTAACGTTCTATAAAAATCACTTCACCCAAATATCTCATCATGCGCTACTACAATTATTAATAACAAGAAGTTTAAACGTCACGTGTGAACTAATATTATTATGGGCTTTATTCCAAATAACCTAAAAGTAACATTGTTAAATTACATAGCATTATTGAATTATTAATGAAGAGAAATTTGGACATCACCCATGAACGGTTCATGATGAACCAATAAAATATCAACCAACAAGATATTAACCAACAAGATATTCACCAATGAGATACTTTAAGTTAGACACAATATTATTAATCTTATAATTAATCTCACTGATCACGAGATACCACAAAATAAACACGATTATATACAAGATATACACGGCTTTTGGTGGATCACAACCAGAGCACGAAGTTTTTATCGAAATTAATGATCTTTTTGAGAAATTCTCAAACGAGGAAATTTTGAAAATATTTCAGATAACAAAATACAAGCATCTAAATGTCATTCATTTATTGCTGTAAAACATATATAAAAACAGTTACACTGTAGATTCTCGATTTATAAAATTTCTTGAGTTCAAAAAACTTAATAAAAGCTTATTCTTATTTGTAGATAAATCACTAAATTTATGTTACATTACTATGGAAGAATATATGATAAAAAATTGGGCGACCTATTTTCGAATGATAAATTTGAATTAATTAACAATTTCACTATCGAAGAAAAAACTCGTATAATTTCGAAAACTTATTAAAGAAACAATCGGTAAAAAAATTTCGAATGTAAAATATTTCAATTTGAAACGTGAAAATACAATTTCGGAAGCGTACGGTCAAATAAAAATGGACAAAGATCAGAGCCCTCTCCGCCCTATAGTGCCGGGACATTCAGCATCAACCAACAATTCTGAAAAATACATCAAGCCAATTTTATCCGCTTTTAAAAGAGTGTTCTTATTAATTTGACTGAGGCATTCAAAGCTAAATTCATGCTAGAAAAAATTAAATTCGATATCGCGAAACACGAGTTAATGTCCCTAGACATTAAAAAAACTCTACCCTTCCGTGAAGAGTTTCAAGTTTATTCTAAATTTATTATTGGCCAAACCCAAAAAAAATTTCTTAAGGAATGAGATTCTGAAGGCAAAATTCTACCCTAACCAACTCGCTTGGATTTTTTGAGACTCATGAAGCATACTTTTTCGAAATTTAGTATATTTCGCACTAGAATATGTGTTTTTAGTCATTTGAACGGCCCAGCTATGGCAAGTTGTCTCTCGCATTATTTCAAATTTACATGTATTTGTTCATATGTTTGAGATAGATGTCCTCAAAAAGTTTGAAAATGTGGAGATGTTATATCTTGACTACGGTACGCCGACGACTGTTGCGTAAATAAGGCATATTAGAAATTTTTTTGAAGAAATCAATTATTGGGACCATTACCTCAATTTCTGTGAACTTTTTATTGAAAACGGCCAAATTGAGTTCAAAAACTTTAGAAAATTCGGAAATGAAACTATCTTCCAAAACTATCAAAAAGCAGTTATGTCAAAAAGATTGCTGATTTCCAACATATTCACCCAATTTCACAACTGTGGAGTCGACTCAACTTCAAATGATTTTTATTTAAGGAAAGGCCTGAACCGAGTTGAAAACATATTTGTAAGAAATCAATACCCTAAATTTCTCCTTAATCAGAAAATGAAAGTTTTTCTTTATGATAAAAAAACAGAAAAACCTAAAATAGATGCAACTCAATTTCTGTAAAAATTTAATTCAACAATGTGAATGTCGTATTGAAAACTGAAAGTGAGCCAGCTATTTAGTTGATCAGCTAAAGGACAAAACCTTTGTCTTTACGATGCACCATAATTTATCTATCAATTTAGTTGTGATTGCAAGGACGATTATATCGGTATGAGTCTCCTATTAAAAGTACTAGCTTCGTATTGTTTCGCAGTGCTACTACACGTTTCGCACCTCTCGCCCAGGTGTGGTACTTATAAAGAGTTAAGATGGACGTTCACAGTCAGGATCCTACCGAGTTTCCGACCTTTAAACCACCGTATTCAACCCGGCCGAGGAGGCAAAGTTTTTCAGAATTAAACCAACTGCCAATTAAAAATAAAGTCTCGCTAAAATGAATAGAGAAAACTCATATCAGTATCTCAAACCAGCAAAAAAAGATTGACTAGTATATGAACATTTACAATCACATTTTAATAAAAAATTTGAAAAATTATTTTGAACGTATCGACACTGAGGCATATTACATCAAAACTTAACGTCCCAGTTTGAATATCCAAAAGGACGAAAACCACTTTGCTCTTTATTCAAAAAATGGGCTTTCAAAATAAAGTTAGAAAGCCCTAAAATTCCTTTTAAATTTTCTCATTTTAAGTTTTGCTGTCATTTCTACAATAGCTGAAGTGTAAGTCTACTTATTATTTTCTGAACAAAATCTCATTTTTGTCAAATGGTGCATAACCGAAATATAAAGAAATAAACATTTTTCATAATAAGTTATTATTTATCGACAAATAATGTGTGAAGTAAGTTAACATATAATGTGGAGTTTAGTTAAAACATAATTTCTCTTATGTGTCGAGAAAAAATGATCATAATGTGGCTTTTTCTGCATCATATATAGCATGATTCATACTGCTGTGAACTGGGTTATATCATTTCCATCGATAATTTTTTTGGTCGATTTTTTGAAAAAGCCTATCTTTAACTACTATAGAGAAATGTGTAAGCGGAAAATATTTGCTATTTTCTATGAAAATTTCTAGAATATGTTCTAAATGTTTTGAAAACTTTATTTTCGCGTTGACAGCGATAGAATTATAAAAGCGTATTTCTGACAATGTTTGTGATATCAAGTTGATATTATCAACACACCCATATTTTAATTGTATACATTTTATTCGTTTATAAGCGAAGTTTAAACGCCCACGCAATTTTCATAGCAAAAGATAGGGGGAAAAACTCGACCAAAAAAATTATGGATGAAAATGGTATACCTCCTGTGAACTCACTAAACAATTTGGCCTATTTGAGTTTCTGATGGTGGTATTATAGAGCATGGGCAATTTGTCAACAGATCCTGCCTTAAAAACTTTAAGATCAACTAGTAGTAACCAAACTAAAATTAATTATTTCAGAAGAAATATTGATCTTAATGTTGATAGTAACTTACTAGACCTTTTTTGCCGATGCAGATATATAAAATTTAAATCAAATTTTTAGCCAAATTTTATTTTACCGGCTCACTTAGACCAGATTATTAGCAACTCGGGTACAACCGCATTTAAAGATGGCCCAGCCGCCCGTGAGGAGCTGCAGCGCCTCATGTTTTAATGTCAATTATCTATAGTTTTTCATTAAAGGACCTATTCAATTAAGCCATTTATGATCATATTTAGACAATTATCTCGCTGATGGATCAAAAGCTTATTTTTATTTTGATTATAAATGCATCCAATTGCAGTTCAAAAAAATCAGCGTTAAATCAAGAAAAAAATACTAAAAAAAACTTCGTATTGTATTAGAACAATGAGAACTGAGCTAAATTTTATCGTTTGAAAAATATAACGACATCAACGTTATCAGCAGTGAATAAGACATAGAAAAGTTGTTCAAATAAGTTCCATCAGATGGAATCCATCTTCATATTTTCAAGATTTCTCAAAATATCTTATTTCTCATTTAATGGGTTACGTGATCGGTTTTCGACTATACCGTAATGGGAAAAAAGGCTTAGAATTTTCTGTAGAGTAGCCCCATATATGTTTTAGACAAATTTGAGTACTGTAATTCCACAAAAAAGAAGCACAAAAATTTTTTTGCAAACAATTTCAGCGTTAACTTGGTCGACGATGATCCCATTATGTATAAGGGTCGAAGAAAACGTTTAAAGTCGATGAGGCGCTGCAGAAAGGCGCTTAAGAAAACAATATATTATATCCCCTATTCACACTTTTGTTAATATCCGGGCCCTGATATGGAAACGTAGTGTGTTTTTAAGTAGAAGGGCCGGGATATTAACAAAAGTGTGAATAAGGGATATATTATATATGGAAAAGTGGGAAATTATTACATCAAACTTACATCAAAAGTTTACCTGGAAGTTACGATCGGTAAATCTATATCGACGCATTTAACACCGAAAACCTCCAAAAAAAACATGACCTGGCAATTTATTTTTCGGTAATATGACGAGTATCCGGCAAAAACAGCTTGTGAAATTAACAATCTAAAAATTAAATATTTTTTTCTTTGTCATCAAAAAACTTTTGTGAAACTTTCGTAGAATGATGGCATCGCTTGTTAACGCCCATTTTTTGCATCATCTAGACATAGTTGTTAAAATCTTTGAACATAATTTAGAATTTTTAATTTAACGAAATTCTTAAAACCTTTCAGTTTAAAATAGTTTATTATCCGGAAATTTACATGAAATAAATCATAACTGCTATTTTCAATTTTATTGATGAAGTTTTCAAACTTTGGGAATGAATTTTGAACGAAAAAATGTTTATGCTGACGCCATTTTTAATTTAAAATTTAATTAATAATGACGTTTTTCATTGATATGATTATAATTTTTCCAATTTTCATTATGATTTTATTGATTCAACAAAATACATAAAAACGGTAAGTTTCGAATATAAAGTATTGTTCTGGAATTTTCTCCTCTTGAGAAGTTATAAAAAAGCGATACTAAATAAAACCCAAATAAGAATTGAAATTTCTTGGCGGTAAATTCCATCATTTCAAAATTCTTTGATTTCGAGTGAAATGAAGTATCATTTTTACGTCCATTTTAGGTATAGTAATATTACTTCTTAGTTACGATTTCTTGAATTTTTATTTGAGAAGAAATAATTTTTGTTTTCGGAATTTGAACCGAATCATGTTTTATTGATCCAGTTCGTTAATTTTTAGAAGCCGTTTTTAAATGTTTGGTCGAGAATTTTATTTAATTTTATTATCGATATTTTTCCAATTGTTGAACTTTATCATGACGTTTTAATAATAATTAATAAAATTAAATAATAATAATTACATGTAATAAAATTAATTTTGTGAGGGAAACGGCAAAAAAGCCTAAACTTACTGTATTTCATACAGTACGACTGTTTTATAGAACAACACCCTTTTTTCGGTTTGGGTAAGATCTATTGATCTGTAGTAGTTTGACCGTATTGTCATTTGAACTACTGGGAATACTCAATCTGGTCAATGATTAGAAATCTAAAAATTCAATAAAATGAGAAAATTAGATAAATCATTTTNTTTTCAGCTCTTTGCTAGCTCTAGAATTAATTCTAGGTGTTTATTTATTGAAAACACACATATCTTATTGTACAAAAGTCTTATTGAAAATAAAACAACAAAAATATTAGAAAAAATGGCGGTTTTTTAAATTTTTATATCGGTGTTTTCCATGTTATAAATTTTTTTTAATTTTTGTATTGATGTTTCTTATAAAGACGTTTTTTTCAATATTTATAACTATCATTTTTTCTCATCGTTTTTTCTAACGTTTCGCTTATATTTTTCAATTGTTACATTAAATATAGCATTTTCAAAGATCTGGTTTTTCTTCAAATTTAGATTTTTAACAAAGACTAATAATAACTCCCGAAATTTCTTGAAAATTAGCAGATAAATATTTAGCAGGAAATTTGTTTGAATAATATATTTCAATTGTTATATTTTTGAATTATTATATAAATTCAAGGAAATACATCAAGACGGTAACTTTTAAATCTATTATTTTGCTGGAATTTCTCCCCTCAAAAGCTTATGAAAGTGCGATACTAAATAAACCCAGAATTAGAATCCAAAATTTTTTGGCGTTAAATTCCATCATTTCAAAATTCTTTGATTTCAATTGCAATGAAGTAACATTTTTACGTCCATTTTGGCCTTGTAATATCACTTCTAAATTGCGATTTTTTGCATTTTTATTTCAGCCAAATTAATTTTTTGGTTTTGTGAATTTGAACCGAATTATATTCTATTGATCCGGCATCGCCACTATGGAAATATTGAAAGGCTTTATTCATTACAAATTTTTAATTCTACAATTTTCAGGTCTGACGTGTTCAAGGGTTAGAAAAGTTTGTTAAGATGAATTAACATCAAACACCAAAATCCGACTCAATTTGAGCAAGTTGAGAAAAGTACACTTTTTGGAACAATGATTGACGTGGTTAAAATAATAGACAAAATATTTTCAAAAGTTTTTTATGAACAAGTAGTTCTGATTAAACGAATATTATTAACGAAATCACCGAATTATTTTGTTTCTCAGAAAAAACAGTGTCAAATTAAAATTTATTCGTTATTAAAAATTTGTAACGATCTTAATATTCTCAAAATTTTCGAAAAAATTTTATTGAACCATTTGAAGCAACGATTATCGAAAATTTTATAAGCCATCTGAGACAAAAAAATTTTCAGTCAATTGGTTAATATTTTTGCGTTTTATATTTATCGATGTCATTTTTTAGTTTATATTTTGATGTTACGGTGTTTGCAGAAGTTTTTAGCCAGTTTGATTAGTAGTTTCCAGATTAATAGTTTATTTCGAAATTTTGCATTTCTTAGCTTCTTTTCTGTGCAGTCAACTATTTGCCTTGTTATATTGAATTTAGTATTCTCTATCGGTTTGTGCTTGTTTTGAGGCATCGTGAAATTTTTACTGAAAATGACGTCATATTCAAAAATAAATTATTAAATTTTGACATTTCCGAATTTGATTTTATTTATCTCAGCAGAGAATTTGAGTTGACACATTTTGGTGTGATTATCAGCACAAATTCTTCTTTACAAAACAATTAAGCTAGAAAAACGAATGATATTGTGACTTCATTCAAGAACAAAAGACACTAACACTTTTTGTTTGTTTGTTGGCGAGATACAGTATGTGTTTTTTTCACTTGCCAAATGAGGTAATTACGGCCAATTAAAAATAGTAACTAGGTGGATTATATTATAAAATTTATACTATAAAACCCTTGACATCGGCTATAGCTTGGCTTTCAAAATAAATTCACCTAGTTGCCATTTTTGATTGGCCGTAATTACTTAAATGCAATTACGTAATTACAATTTTCATTTCGCAAGTAAAAAAAAACACATACTCTATATTATATGCATTTTTTTAATAGTAACACTACATTTTTATAAGCTTTCGATTTATTTCAAATCATCGTCAGATAGGTTTTTTTTAGTGCAAACTTTTTATGAGAAGTTTTTCGCAGTTCATCACTTTTTAATATCCAAATTGAACACTGCTGAGACTAAAATAATTGTAAAATTTGCAAATATTTATTATTCTTGTGGTTCAAGAATGGCAAATTGAAGTATTGCAGATTTGAACAATGGATTTTAGCTCCAGCTTAGGCTGTTATCGGTTTTGCAGCATTGGAAATCTATGATAGTTATGGAAAAATGAAAAAGAATTTGTTCAGAATTTTCCTACGCATAAATAAAATTTTATTAATTTAAAATGTCATTTTCGGTCAAAAATATTGAGAAAAAATATTTTATTTCCTTATTTTTTTATTGACAAAAATAACGATAATCCCAGAAAAGATAATTCTGAGAAAATATAGTTTAAATTCAATTGAATTCAATTCTACTGTACTTGCTAAATATCCAACTTTGATTGGTCGCGGGGTCCCGCGGTCTTATACTACACTCACTACCACACATAATCAGACTTGCGCGGCAATATTGCGGACTTTACTGCGCTATTGTCTGCGACGCCGCTTCTTCAATCGCGATGCCTGGCAAATGGGTTTGTCCCGCAAAAGACACCGACTTATTCAAGGTAAGATTTCAAAACTCATCACAACATTATTAAACGCCGCGTTAAAAACACGAGCCAATGTTTGGAAATTTTTTTCCGACAATCAAAATTTGATAATTCCAACTTTGTTTTATAATTTTGTTCAAAAATAATGCTCATTTTGAAACTGTAAAAAGACTGAAGCGATTTCATCAATTCATTGTGTCCTGCCCTATTATTTGCTCTATTATTCGCCTACACTCTGACAAATTGTTATTATTATAATAAATAATTCATTCTGGAATATTATAATATTTACTAAAAAGTAATGATTTTACGGCCTTTTGCCCATATTACGCAAGTGACGATGATCAAACAAATCTGCAGTCGCGGTTTTGGGTATTCAGTTGTAAATAAAAATTAGATATATAATTTTTCTTAATAATTAAGAGATTTCATTTTAGTTATTATCAAATATGAAGGCACCAATCACAATGGGTCCAGACCCTTTAAGGGTAAGTCTTAACTCAGTGATGTATACCGATTACGATCCCCGGATGCACAAAACGATTCTTTTTTCTCCGAGAAGATTTTAACTTTAAAAAAATCGATAGAAATCGAATTTTTTGCATTTTTATGTTTCAGCAATTGGTTTTAGAATTTTCTAAAGTTATGCTTGATACCTATATTAGGTCACATCCGATTATTTAAAAATCTCGCATTTTCAAAATATTGAAAAAAATCCTTAAAATGTTGAAAAAATTTCAATTTTATTTCGCACAATTTATTAAGCTTGACATCATAGGATATTTCGACCGCTTTTAGGCTCTATTTGGGCAACCGCGGGTGACATCCTAGTCATAAGAGAACATTTCCCAAATTCTGTGTTGACACATTTTGAGTCGTTTTGTGCACCCGGGAATGCCAGTCATAACCGGTATAAAAACCAGTTTCAGTCCCTTATAGGCCTAATTCACAAAGGATATCTTATCCAACTCATATTTTATCAATATTTATTCAGGAAGTGCTTTTACCTCTCATTGACAAAACAGAAGTGAGTCCAGATACAAAAATATTTCGATTTGGATTGAACAACGGTCATCGACTAGGGTTACCAGTTGGAAAACACATCAGTGCTCGAGCAATAATCAATGACAAAATGGTAAAAATCGAACAACATTTTTAAAAAAATTAAGAAACTAATTTAAGCAAAGAATTCAAGTTTTTTGATACAGTTCTCGCTCACTTAAGTGGTAAAAATATCAACTCAAAAAGTTGGTTGAAAATTCACACAAATCAAATACAGTCAGCAGTTTTCGATATTCTTTGTAAAAAAAATTGTTATTAAAGTTGACCTTGTTTTTAAAGCATAAATTCTAACCTGTAAAAATCAATAGTTTCCAACTAATTTTTTTTGGATATTTCAAAAACCATAAGGTGATCAATAAAAAGATGAAAAAAATGTTTTCAATTTATTTTTTGACAACTTTGCATTCTGTTGATTTAATAAATAAAGAACAAGTTGAAAAACACATCCAAAAACTTGTACCAGTAAGGAACACATTGACCACCTTCAAAAACTAAACTGTTTATGTTTTATTAAAAATGAGCAATAATAACTTACTCAGCGACGCTGAGTCAGCGTTCTCTGACTTGAAAACGGTACCTGATGATTATTTGTCAAATCGCGCCAGGAAATTCAATAGTTGTATTTTTTTGTTCAAATCATTTAAGAAAATTTAAGAGAGCTTCTCATCAGGGCTATCATGGGATTAAATCCTTAAACTAGAACGGCTGTCATTTTGGACAAAAATATATATCCGGTCACGGCTGACTGATTCATATTAATTTAAAACCAGAAAAGTGTGGATTCTCACGTAGATATTAGGGAAGTTCTTAAGAACTTATTTTCCGAGAGAAACATTATCTCTATATTTGTTTGAAGTTGACAGTCTGAAACATCTGAACCGTCAAAAGTATATCATATCTATAAGAGCTTTTATTGTGTATCTTACCTTCTGTTGACTTGTTAATAAAATTTCAGAAGGAAAAACTTCAAATGAATAAATACAGTTCCTTAAATCATTATATTTGGGAACAAAATAAAACTACGCAATAAACTATTATCTGAAAAAATGTATTTTAACGGTACTGACGGTTAACAATTCATTATCAAATTTTATCCCGACATCAGAAATTTTTATTTCATGATTTTGATCATAAAGTATTATCGAATAAGTTCAGCTTGGATCAATCAGAAGCATTGTTTGAAAATTTCTTAGAAATGAAATTATTTTATTTCACGTTAAAAAACACGCTTGAATTTTCACAGGGGTTTGAATGACATTTACTGTTTTTCAGTAATTCTTGGTGAGTTGAGTTATTATTAGTACAGAATCAGTTTTGCTGCTTATGCTTTATAACGTTTCGGAATAAGCATTAAGTCACTGTCACTTAGTCAACGTGGTATCTTTAGCGCTATAGAGATAGTAAGCGTTTTTGAGATGGAGTTCCGTTCGGAAAAGGATATAAGTTATTTTTTGAAAATTTCATAAAGCACATTTTTTATAGTTTTTGAAATTTATTTCAGGTTCAACGATCCTATACTCCTATAACATCCGACGATGAGTTGGGATTCGTGGATTTGCTTGTAAAAGTTTACTATCCAAATGAAAAATTGGGATTCCCGAGTGGTGGAAAAATGAGTCAATATGTTGATAATTTGAAAATTGGAGATTTCTGCACATTTGTAGGACTGGAATCGAAAATGTATAATTTATATTTTTGGGAGATTCAAAAAAGATTTTTCGGGATATTAAGTTAATATTATTAACCCATGTGAACACAGAGACGTTTGTACACGAGGTGAAGAAATCGTTTAGGTTTAAATTTTAATTCATTCGGTATTGCGTTCGAAACCCATTGAAACCACATTTTTTATTAAAACTTTTTTTTTCAACTTTTTATGTTTAAAAACTCCTTTTATTAAAAATTTATTTGTTGAATACATTTTTTAGTAAAAAAAAATTAGTTAAAAAATATTTTTTGGTTAGAAAATGCCTCGTTCAAATAGGTTTTGCTTCAAATATAATTTATTAAAATGTTTTGTTGAAAAACTATTTTTGTTGAAAATATTTTCCGTTTGAGGGGGTGGTCGTCGCAAAATTAGCCAAAAACGTAGTTTTGTAATCGGTTTCACGCTGAAGAAAGAGATGAAAACCACCAGAAATGAAATATTTGAGTCAATAGGCGTCGAGTCAGGGTCGAAGTTGATTGCACCGATTGTCACTACCGCCGGAAATGACGTCGAAAATTTATCTTCGAAAAATTGAAAGTCTATCTCCTCCCTGAGTTTTCGAGGTATCGACTTTATTTTTTTTTAAATCACCATAAGGATCATATCTAAGGCTGTGTGCTCAAAGAATTTTCGATTTGAATGAAAATCGCTTTAAATCTAGAAAAAACGATTATTTTAGTCTTAAAATCATGAGTTTTCAAAACCTATCTTGTCCGTCAATTTTCAAAACTTAATTTTTTGAGTAGCAGAAACGTAAATACCAAACAATTATCTTTTGTTGTATGCTCAAAGAATTTTGAGTCAACCTCCTACTTGTCCTCCAGAGAGGTCGAAGTCACATGTCAAAATTAAATTTAGTCGGGAAATTTTTTTTTTTCTAAATTTCTATTCAAATTTAATTTTCATAACCGGTCGCAGAATTCAATGCAGTTTCAGAAAATATAATTTTGATATTTCTGCGGATGAAAATTAAGCCTCAAAACTCAAAATCAAATTTCCAAAAAAATACTATTTTTCTAGAATAGTACTTTCGAGGGATTACCTCTAAAATACCACTTTATTGATTTCAAATGCAGAAAATATGCAGTTTCGAACGTTCTAGGGAAAAATAACCCTCATTAATTTTTTGTCCAGATTTCGACGACCACCACCTTAAACGGCTTGAACATACTCAAAATCAGGTAAAAAGGGCACAAAAATTTTCTGTGAAATAATTTATTGTTTTGTTAAATCAATGAATATAAAATTACAACTACTGAAGCTAAGGGCTGTAATTTTTAAATCCCCTTTATTATTTGGTCGTCATAGCTGATGGAAACTTTTGAAAATTGTGATTATCTAAGCAGTAGCTCGTAAGTGTACAAATGTGTCTTTTATAACCTTGCACGTTAAATATAGGATGTATGAAAACTTTTGAATATTTTTCTGAACTTATCAGTTCACAGTGCTAATAAAAAAACGAAAGTTGAAAAATTCTTAATTTTCATACGGTTTAAATGAGTTACAAACGTGTTAAAAACGATTGTTTTAATGGGTCGGAGTCAAATTCTCAACTCCATTCAGGACCAAAAGGAAGAATTAATTATTTAAGAAATGGAGAATTTGATATAACTAATGAAGTTGGGGAAATTCAAAGAGTTTCAGGTAACTTAACCAGCACAGTCGTTGATCTCTGAAGCGGCAAATAATTGGAACCCCAACATTTTGCCGGCTAAAAAAGTTTCTTTATGTAACATAATTAATGTTGAAAATATTTTTTCAAATTTCATAATTAAATTTTTATTTTTCAATCCTTGAAGTCAGGAAAAAAGTTATGCCGACCCTCAATTTTGAGCGCTGTTTAGAGATCAATCATTAAAGCTTCAAATATTTTTTAAAATGGCGTTTATTCAGGCATCAACCACATCGGGATGATTGCTGGTGGATCAGGAATTACTCCAATGCTACAGATAGCCCAAGATGTCTTCAAAAATTCGTCAGAAAACACTAAAATTTCACTTTTATTCGCCAATAAATCAGAAGAAGATATTTTATTACGAGATGAAATAGAAAAAATGAAAACAGATCATCCAGAACAATTCAATGTCATGTTCACAATTAATGCAGCTAAAGATTAGAATGATCAATCATTTTTTTAATTTTTTAAGGTCGATTTTGTATCACTTAGAAAAACCTCCTTTTTCAAAAATGGAAATTTAAAAAAAATTTTGTCGTATTTTTTATTTGTTTCTTATTTTCTGAACGTAAAAGAAATATTAGTGATTTACACATATTTGAAGCCAATACAATGAATATAATACTGTATAATTTATACATCCTATAAGAAGTTAACCACTTGTTATTGGATTAAACAAACCGTGAGACTCATTTGAAAATTAACTAGTTCGAAACTTGAAAACAATTATTTTCCTTCCTTTTTGATGATTTGTTTTTGAATTTCAAAATTGAAAAGACAACGACCAATGAGAAGTGAGATGGAAAATATCATCCCAAGATTATTGAACACAAGCAAATCATCATGACGCATGATTGATGCGTATGATCTGGTGATTTCTAGAGTTGCCCTCGCTAGATAAATCTGAAATATCGTATTGATAATTAAAGTATAAAAAGTACCGTTTCATTTTGAAGAAATAAGAGCAATTTTATTCTTATGACTACGGAGGTGCTTTAAGTGTCCAAAATTTGTTCGCCGTGCTTGACCCCATTTTATACCTGTGATTTTTTTCTAAGCCATTTTGATAGAGGAAATGTTATTTTGGTCACTTAAAGTGCGCGCTTTAAGTGACCAATATTTTGTCAACTCTCAAGCCTCAATAAATTTGTCACTTAAAAGATCACTTAAAGGTCACTCATAACCACACGCACCTTCTGAGCACGGAATAGATCTAATTTTTTCATAAAAATACTCTCGAAACCTATTAAATTTCCACATTTTTGTATTAATAATTCTATAATAGATCCAAATTGGCAATATAAAACTGGTTATATTAATAAAGGCAAGTTACACCTTAATTTTTGATCGTTAAATTAATTTAATTATTTTCAGAAATGATTGAGTTTGTAGAAAGATCTTACCTGCCGCTGTGGTCGAAATCAATTGTTTCTGATTTGTGGACCTCCTGGAATGTTGAGTATGCATGCCTTCCAAACTTGATCGATCTTGGCACGAAATGGATAGGATTTTTATTTATTAAATAAATCGCTTATAATTTATAATTAATCAACGATTAATAAAATTTATCTTTATGGCTTTTGATTATTGAAAATTTACTCTTGTATCTAGAATAAATTATACTTCAGCATGAGAACTTAAGCATTATCCTGATCAGAGATTGTTACATGGTTGCGATGGTTCCTCCTCTCTTCGCGAGGTCGCCGCTTTCAATAAAAGAGATATTCAGAACCTACGGCGCAAGAGTGATCGTTTCATGGGGGCTACACTGTAGCCGCTACAGTGATTAGTAGGGTCGATTAGTGATAATGTTAAAGAAGTGAAATGCTATTAAATTGAGATTCTTTGAACATGAAACCGGCAGAATACAAAAAATTCTTAAGAGCATAACATTCCGATTTTTTAACATGGTATTCAGATCTGAGATTGAGATTTAAATTTCTTCATAGATAGGTAAAAAAATATTTTTTGCGCCACCCAATTATTTTGAGAATGCAACTGACAGCATGAAACATACAGAATTTTGGCTCCATTTACAATAAATAGTTTAGCAACAACAATTTATATTTTGATTTGGGCAAGTCAAAAAAAATATTTTTTTATTTGTGCAAGATTCGAGATCTCATAATCTTGCATCCAGCAGAAATCACTGGGAATTTTATGCGTCATGAACTCTGTGTTCTTGCTGTTCATGTTCAACAATCTTACATTATATACATTTTCACTATCGACCCTGATAAGTAATACTAATTTTAGTATAGGCTATTACAGTAGATAGAATAAGTTATTCGGTCGAAGAGCATGAAAAACTGAAAGTTTAATAAGGAACTTAATGGCACTTTTCACCTATGAAGATAGTGACTGACTCAAAAAAACGGTCAGCATGTTTATCGTGTTATTATTTCTGCTGAAATCATTAGTATTTAAAAAAAGTTTGTCACATTTTCCGTCCTGAATTCAGAAAATGTTCCTATGAATATTATTCCCCCGAGTCAAAAATGTTTAGTTTTAAATTACAATGCGGCCTATTAACTACGACCAATCAGGTGCTCCGATTTTTCGTTGATATTGTATTGTGTGGGGCGCTGGCGCAATCAGTGCGCTTCAACGTCACATACTGTATGAATTTACAATTTTTCGAAACGTCTTAAATATGCATCAGATTTGCATTGTGAACCTGTGTCATTTTTTTTAGATTTGAAACCTTTTATCTCTCGGGTTTTGAAAAGGTTTGTTCTTTTTGTTAAGTAACCATGGGCAGGTTAATCGAGTTTTTTCAAATTCTGTATCTCAGACTCTTCACGAGCTCATGTACTCGTCGCAGCAATATTGCACACCTCCAGTCATACGAGATCTACTACAGCTTTACACTGCTGCATTCCTGACTCTCTCGTGGGA
>SCLH01000493.1:231931-253087 GCA_004367855.1 Oikopleura vanhoeffeni
ATATTATGTGTCGAGAAAAAAATGATCATAATGTGGCCTTTCCGTCATCATACTTAGCATGATTACAATACTGCTGTCGAACGGGTCTATATCTTCCATCGATAATTTTTTGGTCGATTTTTGAAAAAAGCCTATCTTAACTACTATAGAAATGTGTAAGCGCGAAAATATTTGCTTTTTCCTATGAAAATTTCTAGTACTAGTATCTAAATTTGAAAACTTTATTTTCGCATTGACAGCGATAGAATTATAAAAAGCGTATTCTGACAATGTTTGTGATAAAGTTGATATATCAACCACACCATATTTTTAATGATACATTGTATTCGTTTAAAGCGAAGTTAACCCCACGCAATGTTCATAGCAAAAGTAGGTGGAAAAACCTCGACCAAAAAAATTATTGATGAAAATGTATACCTCCTGTGAACTCACCAACATGGCTATTGAGTTTCTGATGTGGTAATTAGAGCATTGGCGGCAATTGTGTCACACATCTGCCTTAAAAAACTTTAAGATCAACATTAAATCAAATATTTTCTAATATATTAATTTTAGTATGGTTATAACTAGTACCATAATAAAATTAATTATTTCAGAAAAAATATTGATCTTAAGTTGATATACTTACTAGTAACCTTTTTTGCGATGCAGAATATAAAATTTAAATCAATAGCAAATTTCTATTGCTCAAATTGACATAATCGTCATTAGACTTAACTCGGTTCCAACCGCAGTTAAAGTGGCCAGCCGCCGTGAGGAGCTGCAGCGCTCATGTTTAATGTCAATTATCTATAGTTTTCATTTAAAGACCTATTCATTAACCCATCTTGATCATATTTAGACAATGTATCTCGCTGATGGACAAAAGCTTATTTTTTATTTGATATATAAATGCTCCATTGCAGTTCAAAAAAATCAGCTTAATCAGAAAAAAATCTAACAAAAAAACTCTTGTTAAGACAATGAGAACTGAGCTAATTTAGTCGTTTAAAAATATACGACATAAAAGTTATCAGCAGTGAATAACATAGAAAAGTTGTAAATAAGTTCTCAGATGGAATCTCATCTCAATTCAAGATTCCCCAAATATCTATTTCTTCATTTAATGTTACGTGATCGGTTTTCGACTATACCCGTAATGGGAAAAACAGGCTTAGAATTTCTGTAGAGTAGCCCATATATGTTTTAGACAAATTTGAGTACTGTAATTCCACAAAAAAGACACAAAAATTTTTTGAAAACAATTCAGCTTAA
Organism: Oikopleura vanhoeffeni; assembly: GCA_004367855.1. NCBI lineage: Eukaryota > Metazoa > Chordata > Appendicularia > Copelata > Oikopleuridae > Oikopleura > Oikopleura vanhoeffeni. The sequence goes on from SCLH01000493.1 coordinate 233,186, forward strand.
CTTGGTCGACGATGATCCATTATGTATAAGGGTCGAAGAAACGTTTAAAGTCGATGAGGCGCTGCAGAAAGGCGCTTAAGAAAACAATTTCATATATTATATATGGAAAAGTGGGAAATTATTACATCAAACTTACATCAAAAGTTACTGGAATTACTATCGTAAATCTATATCGACGCATTAACACCAGAAACTACAAAAAAACATGACCTGGCAATATTATTTTTCCGGTAATATGCAACGAGATCCGGCAAAAACAGCTTGTGAAATTAACAATCTAAAAATTAAATTTTTTCTTTGTCATCAAACTTTTGTGAAACTTTCGTAGAATGATGCATCGCTTGTTAACGCCCCATTTTTGCATCATCTAGACATAAGTTGTAACTTGAACACTAATTTAGAATTTTTATATTAACGAATTCTTAAACCGGTCAGTTAAATAAGTTATATTATCCGGAAATTTACATGAAATAATCATAACTGCTATTTTCAATTTATCGTGAGGAAGTTTTCAAACTTTGGAATGAATTTTGAACGAAAAATTTTATGCTGACGCCATTTTTAATTTAAAATTTAATTAATAATGACGTTTTTCATTGATATGATTATTTTTCCAATTTTCCATTATGATTTTATTGATTCAACAAAATACATAAAAACGCGTAAGTTTCGAATATAAAGTATCTGTTCTGGAATTTTCTCCTCTAAGAAGTATAAAAAGCGATACTAAATAAAAATCAAAAGAATTGGAAATTTCTTGGCGTAAATTCCATCATTTCAAAATTCTTTGATTTCGAGTGAAATGAAGTATCATTTTTTACGTCCATTTAGGCTAAAGTATATTACTTCTAAATTAACGATTTCTTGAATTTTTATTGAGAAGAAATAATTTTTGTTTTCTGAATTTGAACGAATCATGTTTTATGATCATCAGTTCGTTAATTTTTTAGAGCCGTTTTTAAATGTTGGTCGAGAATTTTATTTATATTTATTATCGATATTTTTCCAATTGTTGAACTTTATCATGACGTTTAATAATAATTTAATAAAATTAAATAATAATTAATTACATGTAATAAAATTAATTTTGTGAGGGAAACGGCAAAAAAGCCTAAACTTACTGTATTTCATCAGTACGACTGTTTTATAGAACAAACACCTTTTTTCGGTTTGGGTAAGATCTATTGATCTGTAGTAGTTGACCGTATTGTACATTGATTGAACTACTGGGAATACTCAATCTGGTCAATGATTAGAAATCTAAACATTCATAAAATGAGAAATTAGAGTAAATCATTTTTCAGCTCTTTGCTAGCTCTAGAATTAATTCTAGGTGTTATTTATTGAAAACACACATATATTATGTAACAAAAGTCTTATTGAAATAAAACAACAATAAATATTAGAAAAAATGGCGGTTTGTTTAAATATTTTATATCGGTGTTTTCCTGTTATAAATTTTTTTAATTTTTGTATTGATGTTTCTTATAAAGACGTTTTTTCAATATTTATAACTATCATTTTTTCTCATCGTTTTGTTCTAACGTTTCGCTTATATTTTCCAATTGTTACTTAAATATAGCATTTTCAAAGATCTGGTTTTTCTTCAATTTAGATTTTTAAACAAAGACTAATAATAACTCCCGAAATTTCTTGAAAATTAGCAGATAAATATTAGGCAGGAAATTTGTTTGAATAAATATTTCAATTGTTATATTTTTGAATTATTATATAAATTCAAGGAAATACATCAAGACGGTAACTTTAAATCTATTATTTGCTGGAATTTCTCCCTCAAAAGCTTATGAAAGTGCGATACTAAATAAACGCAGAATTAGAATCCAAATTTTTTGGCGTTAAATTCCATCATTTCAAAATCTTTGATTTCAATATTGCAATGAAGTAACATTTTTACGTCCATTTTGGCCTTGTAATATCACTTCTAAATTGCGATTTTTGCATTTTATTTCAGCCAAATTAATTTTTGGTTTTGTGAAGTTTGACCGAAGATATTCTATTGATCCGGCATCGCCACTATGGAAATATTGAAAGGCTTGATTCATTACAAATTTTAATTCTACAATTTTCAGGTCTGACGTGTTCAAGGTTAGAAAAGTTTGTTAAGATGAATTAACATCAAACACCAAAATCCGACTCAATTTGAGCAAGTTGAGAAAAGTACAACTTTTTGGAACAATGATTGACGTGGTTAAAATAATAGACAAATATTTTCAAAAGTTTTTTTATGAACAAGTAGTTCTGATTAAACGAATATTATAACGAAATCACCGAGTTATTTTGTTTCTCAGAAAAAACAGTGTCAAATTAAAATTTATTCGTTATTAAAATTTGTAACGATCTAATATTCTCAAAATTTTCGACAAAAATTTATTGAACCATTTGAAGCAACGATTATCGAAAATTTTATAAGCATCTGAGACAAAAATTTTCAGTCAATTGGTTAATATTTTTGCGTTTTATATTATCGATGTCATTTTTTAGTTTATATTTTGATGTTACGGTGTTTGCAAGTTACAGTTTGATTAGTAGTTTCCAGATTAATTAGTTTATTTCGAAATTTTGCATTTCTTAGCTTCTTTTCTGTGCAGTCACTATTTGCTTGTTATATTGAATTTAGATTCTCTATCGGTTTGTGCTTGTTTTGAGGCATCGTGAATTTTTACTGAAAATGAACGTCATATTCAAAAATAAATTATTAAATTTTGACATTTCCGAATTTGATTTATTTATCTCAGCAGAGAATTTGAGTTGACACATTTTGGTGATGATTATCAGCACAAATTCTTCTTTACAAAACAATTAGCTAGAAAACGAATGATATTGTGGACTTCATTCAAGAACAAAGACACTAACACTTTTTGTTTGTTTGTTGGCGAGATACAGTATGTGTTTTTTTCACTTTGCCAAATGAAGGTAATTACGGCCAATAAAATAGTACTAGGTGGATTATATTATAAATTATACTATAAACCCTTGACATCGGCTATAGCTTGCTTTCAAAATAATTCACCTAGTTGGCCATTTTGATTGGCCGTAATTTACTTAATGCAATTACGTAATTACAATTTCATTTCGCAAGTAAAAAAAAACACATACTCTATATTATATGCATTTTTTAATGTAACACTACATTTTATAGCTTTCGATTTATTTCAAATCATCGTCGATAGGTTTTTTTTTTTTTTTTTAGTGAAACTTTTATAAAGTTTTTCCACGTTCATCACTTTTAATATCAAATTCGAACACTGCTGAGACTAAAATATTGTAAATTTGCAATAAATTTTATGTTTCTTGTAGTTCAAAAAGGCAAATGGAAGTATGCAGATTTGAACAATGGATTTAGCCAGCTTAGTTTGTCGGTTTCAGCATTGGAAATCTATGATGTTTGAAAATGAAAAAGAAATTTGTTCAGAATAACATTTCCTACGCATAAATAAATTTTATTAATTTAAAATGTCATTTTCGCAAAAATTTGAGAAAAATATTTTATTTCCATTATTTTTTTATTTTACAAAATATTGAGAAAATATTTTTTTTTCAATTTTACTGTACTTGCTAAAATATCCAACTTTGATTGTCGCGGGGCCCGCGGTCTATTACACTCACTACACACATAATCGACGTGCGCGGCAATATTGCGGATATTACTGCGCTATGTTCTGCGACGGCCGCTTCTCAATCGCATGCCTGGCAAATGGTTGTCACGCAAAGACACCGACTTATTCAAGGTAAGATTTCAAAACTCATCACAGAGATTTAAACGCCGGTTAAAACACGACACATGTTTGGAAATTTTTTTCCGACAATCAAAATTGTAATTCAACTTTGTTTTATAATTTTGTTCAAAATAATGCTGCATTTGAAACTGTAAAGAGACTGAAGCGATTTCATCAATTCATTGTGTCCTGCCCTATTATTTGCTCTATTATCGCCTACACTCTGACAAATTGTTATTATTATAATAAATATTCATTCTGGAATATTATAATATTTACTAAAAAGTAATGATTTTACGGCCTTTTGCCCATATTACGCAAGTGACGATGATCAAACAATCTGCAGTCGCGGTTTTGGTTTCAGTTGTAAATAAAAATTAGATATAAATTTTCTTTATAATTAAGAGATTTCATTTTAGTTATTATCAAATATGAAGGCACCAATCACAATGGGTCCAGACCCTTTAAGGGTAAGTCTTAACTCAGTGATGTATACCGATTACGATCCCGGATGCACAAAACGATTCTTTTTTCTCGGAAGATTTTACTTTAAAAAAATCGATAGAAATCGAATTTTTTGCATTTTTATGTTTCAGCCATTGGTTTTAGAATTTTCTAAGTTAATGCGTTGAAACCTATATTAGGTCACATCCGATATTTAAAAATCTCGCATTTTCAAAATATTGAAAAAAATCCTTAAATGTTGAAAAAATTTCAATTTTATTTCGACAATTATTAAGCTTGACATCTAGGATATTTCGACCGCTTTAGGCTATTTGGGCAACCGGGTGAATCCTAGTCATAAGAGACATTTCCATTCTGTGTTGACACAGATTTGAGTCGTTTTGTGCACCCGGGAAACCAGTATAACCGGTATAAAAAACCAGTTTCAGTCCCTTATAGGCCTAATTCACAAAGGATATCTTATCCAACTCATATTTTATCATATTTATTCAGGAAGTGCTTTACCTCTCATTGACAAACAGAAGTGAGTCAGATACAAAATATTTCGATTTGGAATTGAACAACGGTCATCGACTAGGGTTCCAGTTGAAAACACATCAGTGCTCGAGCAATAATCAATGACAAAATGGTAAAAATCGAACAACATTTTTAAAAAATTAAGAAACTAATTTAAGCAAAGAATTCAAGTTTTTGATGACAGTTCTCGCTCACTTAAGTGGTACAAATATCAACCCAAAAAGTTGTTGAAAATTCACACAAATCAAATACAGTCAGCAGTTTTCGATTTTCTTTGTAAAAAAATTGTATTAAGTTGACCTTGTTTTTAAAGCATAAATTCTAACCTGTCTAAAAATCAATAGTTTCCAACTAAATTTTTTTGGATATTTCAAACACAATAAGGTGATCAATAAAAGATGAAAAAAATGTTTTCAATTTATTTTTGAAACTTTGCATTCTGTTGATTTAATAAATAAAGAACAAGTTGAAAACACATCCAAAAACTTGTACCAGTGAAGGAACACATTGACACCTTCAAAACTAAACTGTTTATGTTTTATTAAAAATAAGCAATAAAATTACTCAGCGACGCTGAGTCAGCGTCTCTGATTGAAAACGTACCTGATGATTATTTGTCAAATCGCGCAGGAAATTCAATAGTTGTATTTTTTTGTTCAAATCATTTAAGAAAATTTAAGAGAGCTTCTCATCAGGGCTATCATGGGATTAAATCCTAAACTACGAACGCTGTCATTTTGGACAAAAATATATATCCGGTCACGGCTGACTGATTCATAATTAATTTAAACAGAAAGTGTGGATTCTACGATAAGTATAAATTAGAGAGAAGTTTAAGAATTATTTTACGAGAAGAAACATTATCTAAAACTATATTTGTATGAAGATAGACAGTTGAAAAATAAAGAACGTAACAAAATAATAAATCATAATCTATAAGAGCATTTAATATGTGATATTACTTATATGTTACATAAGTAAATACATATATCAGAGAATAAAACTAAATAATAAATACAGTTCTTAATACATTATATTGACAAAATAAACTACGCAATAAACTAATTATCTGAAAAAAGTATTTTAACGTACTGACGAGTTAACAATTCTTAATCGAAATGCATATCCGAACATCAGAAATTTTTATTCATGATCATTGATCCATAAAGTACGAATAGATCAGCTTGGATCAATCAAGCTATGATTTGAATTCTTAGAAATAAATATTTTATTTCACGTTAAAAAACGTTGAATTTTCCGGAGTTTGAATACATTCTGTTTTCAGTAATTCTTGGTGAGTTGAGTATTATTAGTACAGAATCAGTTTGCTGCTTATGTTTATAACGTTTCGAATAAGCTTAAGTCACTGCCTTAGTCAACGGGTATTGACGCTATGAATAGTAACTTTGATGGATTCGTTCGGAAAATATTATTTTTTGAAAATTTCATAAAGCAAGCACATTTTTATAAGTTTTTGAAATTTATTTCAGGTTCAACGATCCATACTCCTCTAACATCCGACGATGGAGTTGGGATTACGTGGATTTTGCTTTGTAAAGATTACTATCCAATGAAAAATTGGGATTCCCGAGGGTGGAAAATGAGTCAATATGTTGATGAATATTGGAAAATTGGAGATTTCTGCACTTTGTTTAGGACTGGAATCGAAAATGTTAATTTATATTTTTGGGAGATTCAAAAAGAATTTTTCGGGATAATTAAGTTAATATTATTAACCCATGTGAACAGAGACGTTGTACACGAGGTGAAGAATCGTTTAGGTTTAAATTTTAATTCATTCGGATTGCGTTCGAACCCATTGAAACCACATTTTTTATTAAAACTTTTTTTTTCAATTTTATGTTTAAAAAACTCCTTTATAAAAATTTATTTGTTGAATACTTTTTTAGTAAAAAAAATTAGTTAAAATATTTTTTGGTTTAGAAATGCCTCGATCAAATAGGTTTTGCTTCAAATATAATTTATTAAAATGTTTTGTTGAAAACTATTTTTGTTGAAATATTTTTCCGTTTGAGGGGGTGGTTCGCAAAATTAGCCAAAAACGTAGTTTTGTATCGGTTTCACGCGGAAAGAGATGAAAACCACCAGAAATGAGATATTTGAGTCAATAGGCGTCGAGTCAGGTCGAAGTGATTGCCGATTGTCACTACCGCCGGAAATGACGTCGAAAAAATTTATCTTCGAAAAAATTGAAAGTCTATCTCCTCCCTGAGTTTTCGAGGTATCGACTTTATTTTTTTAAATCACCATAAGGATCATATCTAAGGCTGTGTGCTCAAAGAATTTCGATTTGAATGAAAATCGCTTTAAATCTAGAAAAAACGATTATTTTATCTTAAAATCATGAGTTTTCAAAAACCTATCTTGTCCGTCAATTTTCAAAACTAATTTTTGAGTAGCAGAAACGTAAATACCAAACAATTTCTTTTGTTGTATGCTCAAAGAATTTTTGAGGATCAACCTCTCTACTTGTCCTCCAGAGAGGTCGAAGTCACATGTCAAAATTAAATTTAGTCGGAAATTTTTTTTTTTCTAAATTTCTATTCAAATTAATTTTCATAACCGGTCGCAGAATTCAATGCAGTTTCAGAAAATAATAATTTTGATATTCTGCGATGAAAATTAAGCCTCAATAACAAAATCAATTTCCAAAAAAATATATTTTCTAGAATAGTACTTTCGAGGTAGTATTAACTCAAAATACCACTTTATTGATTTCAAATGCGAAAATATGCAGTTTCGAACGTTCTAGGAAAAAAACCTCATTAACACATTTTTGTCCAGATTTACGACCACGCCCCAAAAAAACACCTTAACGGCTTGAACATACTCGAAACCAGGTAAAAAGGGCACAAAAATTTTTGTGAAATAATTTATTGTTTTGTTAATCAATGAATATAAAATTACAACTACTGAGCTAAGGGCTGTAATTTTTAAATCCCCTTTATTATTTGGTCGTCATAGCTGATGAAACTTTTGAAAATTGATTATCTAAAGCAGTAGCTCGTAATGTACAAAATGTGTCTTTTATAACCTTGCACGTTAAATATAGGATGTATGAAAACTTTGAATATTTTCTGAACTTATCAGTTCACAGTGCTAATAAAAAACGAAAGTTGAAAAATCTAATTTTCATACGTTTAAATTGAGTTACAAACGTGTTAAAAACGATTGTTTTAATGGGTCGGAGTCAAATTCTCAACTCATTCAGGACCAAAAGGAAAGATTAATTATTTAAGAAATGGAGAGATTTGATATAATAAGAAGTTGGGGAAATTCAAAGAGTTTCAGGTAACTTAACCAGCACAGTCGTTGTCTCTGAAGCGGCAAATTATGGAACCCCAACATTTTGCCGAGCTAAAAAAGTTTCTTTATGTAACATAATTAATGTTAAAAATATTTTTCAAATTTCATAATGAAATTTTTATTTTTCAATCCTTGAGTCAGAAAAAAAGTTATGCGGACGCTCAATTTGAGCGCTGTTTAGAGACATCATCTTAAAGCTTCCAAATAATTTTAAAATGGCGTTTATTCAGGCATCAACCACATCGGGATGATTGCTGTGGATCAGGAATTACTCCAATGCTACACGATAGCCCGAGATGTCTTCAAAAATTCGTCAGAAAACACTAAAATTTCACTTTTATTCGCCAATAAATCAAAGATATATTTTATACGAGATGAATAGAAAAATGAAAACAGATCATCCAGGAACAATTCAATGTCCATGTTCACAATTAATGCAGCTAAAGATTAGAATGATCAATCATTTTTTTAATTTTTTAAGGTCGATTTTGTATCACTTCAGAAAAACCTCTCTTTTTCAAAAATGGAAATTAAAAAAAATTTTGTCGTATTTTTTATTTGTTTCTTATTTTCTGAACGTAAAGAAATATAGTGATTTACACATATTTGAAGCCAATACAATGAATATATACTGTATAAATTTATACATCCTATAGAAGTTAACCACTGTTATTGGATTAACAAACCGTGAGACTCATTTGAAAATTAACTAGTTGGAACTTGAAAACAATTATTCCTTCCTTTTTTGATGATTTGTTTTTGATTTCGAAATGAAAAGACAACGACCAATGATAAGTGAGATGGAAAACATCATCACAGTTACATCCCTACGGGGTGCTTTAAGTGCCCAAATTTGTTCGCCCTTTGCTTGACCCCATTTTAGACTGTATTTTTTGTAAGCATTTTGATAGAGGAATGTTATTTGGTCATTAAAGTGCGCGTCTTTACACTCGTAGACTTTAGACTAATCTGTACCAGACTCGATTTCCGCAACTAGTGACCATCTATAGATCTAGCCATATAAGCAAAGTTTCATTCTCAAATACATTTTTCAATAGCTTAAAATAATATTCAGCCAATTTGCAATAATTAAAATAAAAATAAAAATTCCGATGAACAAAAAGGCATTTAATGGGATGAGAAAAAAATTCGCGAAAATGTACCCAGTGACGGGCAGCAGTGCAATAAATCACGATTCAAACGTTTATTAATTTTGAACTACTGTTAGTTAACTTCAAAGGGTTTTCTCTAGTTCCATTTAACAATTATATTGTTTCAATCAAATTCTCGTCGTAAATTGACTCTGAAATTTTGTTTAATATCATTGTTGTTCTACAACCGAGACGAAGTACGCCTACGCGTACTCGCAAACTTTTTTGATTCTAATTAATTAATTTTTCGGAAGTTTTGGCTTCTAGAGGTGCTCTATTCTAGACCGGAGGCCAATTTTCACAATAATACAAACAGAAATCTTGAAATTAAAAAAAACCCAATCGGGTAATTATTCATTTTCTCCACCTTCTCTCTCGCCTACGCATTCTTTGTCATCAGCATTTCGAAAGCATGATTCTGGAGATCTGGCTCTATTTAAACTGGAGGCTATACTGTAATGCATTTAGAGTCTTAGAAATTCGTTACGATTCTTTTGAGGGGTCTTTCGCATGATTGAGTACTTTTGAAAAAAAATATATGGTACCAATGTACAGTAATTTGAAAAAGTACTCAAATTAACGTCAAAAAAATTCCAGGGTCAATTCAAACGTTTTTAAGACTTTTTCTCATTACATGGAAAGTCTGAATAAAATCACGTGAAGCGAAATAATCCGAAAATAAGTTTAAAATATGTCATAAAAATCCTTATTTCTTGAAAAATAAGATCACGTGCCGTGTTGGAAAATTTATGTTCAAAACTCTTAATTAGGTGTGTATTAGCCTCAAAACTTTTCGCGTAATTTGAGTACTTTTGGGTACTTGGGCAAAACCTCATTTCTAATTTTGAAGGCACGTGATCGTTTTCGGACTTGAGTGTAATGTAAAAAGTCTTAAAAACTTTAAGGAACCACTTCACTTCTTTCAAAAATTGATTTAAGCAATTTTTGGAAAAAAACAGTACTATCTTTTACCAACCTTATTCCTTAAATATACGGTCACGTGATCATTTTGGGGCTATATGTGTATTGGGAAAAAAGTCTTAGAATTTTTTTCTGATCACGATGAAAGGTTTAATTTGTGATTTAAAAAATTTTTGCAAAAAATAAGTACTGTATACAGTAAAAATTTTCAATAAAAAAACGCACAAACGTCATTTCATCTTAAAGATTATCGATAACTTTATAACTGGTCTTGTCATTAATTGTTTAAGCGTCGTATAAATGCGATTTAATGGTGAATGGTCAACTACACTACTTGCCGGAAATCGAGTCTACGAGTTAAGTGACCAATATTTTGTCAACTCTCAAGCCTCAATAAATTTATCACTTAAACTTTAAGTCTTAAATGTCACTCATAACCACACGCACCTTCAGAGCACGGAATAGATCTAAATTTTTCATAAAAATACTCTCGAAACCTATTAAATTTACAAATTTTTGTATTAATAATTCTATAATAGATCCAAATTGGCAATATAAAACTGGTTATATTAATAAGGGCAAGTTACACCTTAATTTTTGATTGTTAAATTAATTTAATTATTTTCAGAAATGATTGGAGAAAATCTACCTGCCGCTGGGTCGAAATCAATTGTTCTGATTTGTGGACCCCCTGGAATGATTGAGTATGCATGCCTTCCAAACTTGATCGATCTTGGCCACGAAATGGATAGGATTTTTATTTATTAAATAAATCGCTTATAATTTATAATTAATCAACGATTAATAAATTTATCTTTATTGCTTTTGATTATTGAAAATTACTCCTATGTATCTAGAATAAATTAATACTTCAGCATGAGAACTTAGCATTATCCTGATCAGAGATTGTTAATGTTGCGTAGCTTTTCATTTAACGACGAGGCGCTTTCATAAAAGATGATATCAGAAGCTACGGGCGGCAAAGAGTGATCGTTTGATGGGGCTACAGTGATTAGTATAGACTATACTGTATATTTAATATTTATTATCTGCAACGTTTCGCTTACGCATCTTCAGGCTACAGTTTTAACAATTCAGAAGTTTCGAAACTGTAAAAATACAGAGTCTAGAGTTTACAAATTTGTGCAGAAATAGTGTGGGCTAGAGAATATTAAAATTTCTGGCCCTTATCAAAATAATGAAAACTTTACTGTATAGTAGAATTAGTTATTCGGTCGAAGAGCATGAAAAACTGAAAGTTTAATAAGGAACTTAATGGCACTTTTCACCATTAAAGATAGTGACTAACTCAAAAAAACGGTCAGCATGTTATCGTTGACGCATTATTTTGCTGAAATCATTAGTATTTAACAAAATTTAGTCACATTTTCCGTCCTGAATTCAGAAAATGTTAGAAATTTATCCCCCGATCAAAATGTTTAGTTTTAAAATACAATGCGCCTATTAACTACGACCAATCAGGTGCTCCGATTTGTCGTTGATATTGTGTGTGGGCGCTGGCCAATCAGTGCGCTTCAACGTCACATACTGTATGAATTTACAATTTTTCGANCTGTGTCATTTTTTTAGATTTGAAACTTTTATCTCTCGGGTTTGAAAGGTTTTTCTTGATTAAAATGGCAGGTATGATTTTTCAATTCTATTTCAGAATTAACTATGTATCGTCCAAATATTGAATATAAAATATACTTTACTGTGGAACTCTTAGCTGTTTCAGGGGTGACCTTGGGTTGTTCACCAAAATTATCAGATAATCTTTTTATGGGGTCGATAAAAAGACGAATATTGAGGTTAAAAACCTCGTTTACTACAATGTGTATGATATTTCAAGATCCTCCAATTTATAAAAGATCACTGATTCCCAGCCCAAAAATAAGAAACAATTTTCTAAATATATTTCATTTTTTAAGAAACTCAATTCCGTTATTTTATAGGTTAAAAGTTATTATGAGATTTTATAAACATACGCAGAATGTACAAGCACCAGCTATCGAAATAATCTGAATTCGCTCTAGAACGGTCAACACTTCAGTACTACTCACTCTGACCATTTTATCAAATGTGATTCAGGGGATTGTGGGTACAGTAGTTATTTTCAACCACGGTCTGAAATCCGGTATTTTATTTCTTTTACAAGACTCAAATCTCAGCAGCTCTCTAGCAATTATCACCCACAATCCCCTAAAACTCTATTTCATCAGCTTTTGAAAAATGCAATGATTTAACAATTTAAAATTTAAAAAATTGATTTCATTTACGACGTGACGTGGTTGAAAATAGTCGTCGACGTTTCAGATTTTATTCTATTCTCAAGTNATAATTGTACAGATAAAAAACTGAATACTAAGACTTTTTGAAATTTAAAATTTGTTATATCATAAAAATATAGATTGAAAACTTTCGGAGAAAAATATCTAGGAATGAAAATATCTCTTGATTGTGAGGCATGGTTAACTCTTAGATATCCTATTCCGAGTACTGTAGATCAAAATTGCCTAGGTAAAAATACAAACCAATTGTGTGTTCAATTCAGGGATTTGATTGGTTGGTTGGCCCGTCTCACTCTCGTTTGTATTTGGTTTGTATTTTTATATACATTTAGATGAACATGTAAATGTAAAAATATAAGACAAAAACCCTCATAAAAATTGTAAATTTATTGTTCAAAAATATCACGAAAATAAAAGTATAAATACGTTTCTTATACATATAGTGAATTTCCCGAGTGTCCTGTTTTTAGCTTCAAGCGCTGTATATTTAAAAATAATTATATGCGCGTTCAAATATTTGAATTTCACACCTCACAGACATTTATCAAAATGTCAAATTATAAATTAAAACTATCAAATTAAATTATCGATAACATGGGCAAAAATGATTAGACTGAAACAATCATGAAAAGCGTCGACATATATTTTGAAAGTTGAATGTTCTCGAATTTTTCTCGATATCATTGAAATCGATATATTTGAAACCCTCAGATCATAATATAAGATGTATTATTTTGTGACGTGAATGTTTAGATGGAAAAAAGGACAAAAAGAAATTCGTAAGTGCTCGAACTTTGTGACGCTCAATTTAATTAACGTTTATGATTAATGAAAATATTGTGAGATTCTATTAATAATTTTGGTGATAATTATGTTGGTATGGAAAATTTGGAATACAATTACCTCCCACAGTTTTTTAACGGTCACGCGTGACTGTGACCCGTTTAATCGCAATTTAGGACCCTTAATCATTCATTATGAAATATTTACAAAGTAATCGATCGACTATTTAAATAATTGACGTTTGTGCGTTTTTTTNTGGCTTGGCTAGGCTTGACTCAAGCCAAGCCAGTTAAGCCAAGCCAGTTGGTGCCGAAATCTGGTCTTAACTCCCACAGTCTTTTTACGGTCACGCGTGACCATGATCCGTTTAGTCGCCATTAAGGAACCTTAATCATTCATTATGAAACATTTACAAAGTGATCGACTTTTGAATTGACGTTTCTGCGTTTTTTTTCTAGAAATTTTTACTGTATTACAGTACTTATTTTTGAAAAATATTTAAATCATCAAAAAAAGACTTGAAGCAGAATCAGAATAAAATTAAAAGACTTTTTTCCTATTACACCATAGCCTGAAAATAATCACGTGACCGTATATTCAAGGAATAAGGTTAGCCAAAATAGTACTGTTGTTTTTTCAAAAATTAATTAAATCAATTTTTGAAAGAAGTGAAGTGGTTCTTTAGAAGTTTTTAAGGCTTTTTCTTCCTAACATCAAAGACCAAAAACGATCACGTGACCTTTAAATCAAGAAATAAGGTTTTGGGTCAAGTACATTAATAGTAGTCAGATTTAGCCGAAAAATTTTATGGGGTNTCGCCATTTAGGAACCTTAATCATTCATTATGAAACATTTACAAAGTGATCGACTATTTAAATAATTGACGTTTGTGCGTTTTTTTTCTAGAAATTTTTACTGTATTACAGTACTTATTTTTGCAAAAAAAATTTAAATCATCAAAAAACACTTTGAGCGGAATCAAAAAAAAATCTAAGATTTTTTTCCCATCACACCATAGCCCCAAAATGATCACGTGACCGTATATTTAAGGAATCAGGTTGGTAAAAGTAGTACTGTTTTTTAAAAAATTGCTAAAATTAANAATGAATAAAATTAGAAAAGTCCAATATTTTTCCATTGTTTTTTATCTTATAATTTGTTCCAAACCAAATTTAACTAGCCAAATTGCCCAAGCGAAAAATAAATGAGCGATTAATTCGTCCAAAAACTTAATTTTTATAGAAATAATATACATCAATATCTCCCATAACTCCGGTGTTATCCATCATAAAATTTTCAAATTTAATACCTTCTCTTATCAGCAGCATAAATTCCTTCCAATGAAAAAAAACAAGTTTTTATCGCTTAAATAACGGAAGCGATTTTTCTCTGAAATCGGCCTGCCTCGCGAGAGACAAAAACTGTAACTGACTAGAATATGTTGATTATGACTCGAAACCTTTTCGAGCCAACAAACATGTACATGTAAAAATATAAGACAAAAACCCTCATAAACATTGTAAATTTATTGTTCAAAAATATCACGAAAATTAAAATAAAAATACGTTTATTATACATATAGTGAATTTACCGCGTATCAAACGAGTTACAATTTGTTTATAATTTATAAGTGGGTTTTTAGCTTCAAGCGCGGTATATTTAAAAATAATTATATGCGCGTTCAAATATTTGAATTTTACACCTTACAGACATTTATCAAAATGTCAATTTATAAATTAAAACTATCAAATTAAATTATCGATAAGATGGGCAAAAATAATTACACTGAAACAATCATGAAAAGCGTCGAAATATATTTTGAAAGTTGAATGTTCTCGAATTTTTCTCGATATCATTGAAATCGATATATTTGAAACCCTCAGATCAAAATATAAGATGTATCATTTTGTGACGTGAATGTTTAGATGGAAAAAAGGACAAAAAGAAATTCGAAAGTGCTCGAACTTTGTGACGCTCAATTTAATTAACGTTTATGATTAATGAAAATATTGTGAGATTCTATTAATAATTTTGGTGATAATTATGTTGGTATGGAAAATTTAGAATACAATTAAGTATACAAATTAAGTATACAAATTTTTTGTTATTTTGTTAACGTTCATAGCGATATCGGTATGATATCTACTGAAAAAACAACTGCCGCTTTTGATTCCAAATAAATCATAGAAATTTGCCTCATATTTTTCCAAAGAATTTTGATTTGGTTTTTAAACGACAGTACGGTAATGACGCACTTTAATTTTCCAATTTTTATTTAAAGGTGATTAATTACTTGACTAGTTTTGGTGTATTATACCATTTTTCAAAAGTAAAGTTTTTCAGTTTAAAAATAAGTAGACTCTAAAAGTCAGGAAATCTAGAACGAGAGCAAAACTTCAATAATAGTTTGGGCGTTAAGGGGGTGGTCATGTCTGATTTGCAATTTTGCAGAGCTAAAACAGGAAAATCTGAATCTTGAGCAATAATTCCAAAAATGCCAATTTGTAGACCTATCTTTAATCTTGCAAAAAAGTAGATCACAAATCATTTTTGACCATTACACCAATACAGTATCGTAACAAGGTGACATTTTACAAACTGCAAAATCTATCTCCTCCCAAACGGTATATCAAATTGAGCTCAAATTTTCACAGACAACGTAACGGTAGTATGTCAAACTTAAATCACAAGCTTTTTTTGACCCGGTGACTGAACAATTCTAGAACGCCAAATAACCGACGATTTTTCACAATTTCAGACTTCAAAAACTCGAAATATGATTTTTTTGGTCATTTTCGAAAAAATTTCCGAAAAAAAAGTGCTTTGATTTTTTCGAAAGTAAGCTCAAAAGAACGTCAGTAAAACACTGATGAGAAAGTTGGCTTATGTCAAGGCGATATTTTAGAGTTTTAGTGGTCAAATTTGAGCAAACGTTATTTTTTAACTTCATCTTTTAAAAAATATTTAGAAAAAAATGCAAAAATTTCGAAATTTTTTTTTGATGATTGGGTTCTTAGTACACTTGATTATCACCCCGTGTCAATTTGGAGCATTTTAAATGCCTCTAAGGCCTTTATTAAATCAGACATGACCACCCCCTTAAGGCATTAACCGACGCCATTTAGTGATTTTCAAACGTCTGTCAGGAGCTGAATAAAATTCCAGTGATTTTCTCGTTGTGACACTTATGGTTCATGTCTGAATTTTTCAAAAAAAGTAACCGGAAGTTTTTTGTATGATCGTACCGGTCGTATTACCGGTCCAAAAATTCAATTTTGGCCGTTTTTCATAAAAAAATGATTTTTCGAGGTTACATCAGAATTTTTCATTTTTTGTGTAGTATGCTAAATTCGAAAACTCCGGAACTAAATGAAGCCAGAAATTTGAAATTTTGTCTTATTCAATTTTTTTCCATAAAAAACGTCTCAAAATGCGTGTTTTTGAAGATACGTTGTTTTCTTGGATTAATTTCGCCAATTTTGCTGAAAACGGTTAGTTAAAAAACAGCACTTTGAGGAAATCGTTTTTGCCGGAGCTAAATGAAGTGGGTTTTTCAATATTTTTCTCGAGTACTTAATGCGACGCGCTCAAAGTTTGGGAACCTTAAAAAACTGAAATAAATATTTTCAAAAAATATTTTTTTCCGAAAAATAATAATTTTTCATTTTTACATTCCAGATTGAATTCCCAGGCAAAATTTGCAAGCAAAATTATATTCAACGGATAAATACTTTAAAAGATACGGTAAAGTGACTGAAAATAATACTTCGTAANTTTATGTCTCAACACCAAAAAACAAAATTTTGAAATATCAACATAAAATTCAGACTCATTTTCTTATTTGAGGTATCAGAGGCGGATAATCAGTCAAAAGATAAGTAATGAACAACTATTTACCGAAATTTTTCCGAAAAAATAACTTTTGAATTCGATCAACGGCAGCCGTTAAACGGCTTAACTTTTGGTCTTAACATATAAATTATGATACAATTAAAAAATTGATTAACATGACTTTACTGATGTTATTATTTAATTTCTGAGTTGACATTTCTGTGAAATTGCAATTGAAATATTAATTTGTAATATAAATTTTTAATGTAGAATTACTCTGTTATATTAACGAAGCTGTGAACAATTTTCTATGAGTTCAATTGAAAAGCTGAAATAAATGAAAGTTTGCTTCAACTGTTTCCCACAAAAGAGAAAGAAAAAATATTTCAAAAAATACAAAATTAGTTGGCGATTATATAAAACTGAAATTTTTTTGAGAATTCTTCAAATTTTTTATTGATTTTGATCGATTTTTTTGTGGTAGATAGTTGAGCACAAATAATTGTTCAGAAGTTTAGAAACAAATTACCGAACCACTGCAATTGGTTTACCACTATCAAAAATGTCAAAACCCAGGACGCGAAAAATTTTGCAGAATCGTAGTTATTTTTTTTGCAAAAGTGAACATCATGTCACATTTCTGCTCCCGATTTTAGTTTTTTGCTGAAACTAACCTGCGCCAATCAAAACTTTAGAAATAAAAAAGAAGTAGTTGTTTAACAAATTTAAAAAGCTCATCGACCAATCATCAGTTTCAATCAGGTCTTAGGATAAAACTAAGATCGGGAGAAAAATGTGACATACTGTATAATGGCTATAATGTGAATAGTATGATTTTTTTATATTTTTGATCAGTTGGTGCCTAACGTGGATCGTGCATTTTGGAGCTTATTGATTATTCGACCATTTTTCATAGCTTATGCATTTATTGCAAAATTTGGTTTTGCAATAAAAAGTGGGATACTCACTGTCACGTTGACAAAACGTTCAAGACGTGATAGAAAGGGTTGGAATTTTCTATTCATTTTTCATCAATATCTTCCAATCGAGAATTACGTTTTAATAAGGTGTTGATATTTTTTACGTAAGATATCAAATGGAAATAACAATTTTAGCAAATTTGAATTATTTTTTAATTGCAATTCAATATTAAAAATTTAGATATAAAAAAAGAAATAATTTACGATGTTGATGGTGATAACTAACGTTTTGATGAATCAATTTGCTCAAAAATTCAAATTTCACTATATTTTTTTCAATAAATAAACATTAAATATACTATATGTAATGTTAATTTATTGAAAAAAAATTAAGTGAAATTTTAATTTTATATATAATTATTTGATATATTATATATCACAAATTTTCGAAGGTGACTGTCACGGTCATTTCAATTCTCAAAATGTTGAACACCGTGTGACAGTGTCACCTAATTATTAAACTGAGAAAAAGTTCTGCTCGGTTATAAGCGATCACAAAGACTCATACTCAAACTTTCTGGTGATAAATTTTTTTTTGATTTTGAAAAATTAACATAATAATTTCACCCCTATATAAGTGATCGTGATGAGCAATCAAATGTACATGCAAATGGAATGCTTGCGAAAAATACAGAGGATTCAGGATCAGATTCTGAAGGTTAGGAAGAGACTGAGATTTTACAAAATGTTTTAGTCCTAAGGTTTTTGTTAAAAATGTTAAGTTGAAGGACTGATCCTTTTTATTATCAGTATCTAAATATTATGTTGTGAAATTGAAATTGTTTTGAAATGAGTCAAAGTTTAACAATGGTGTCAATTTAGAAATCATATAAGGTTGAAATTTATTTCTTTATTAAGAAAATATAATCATTTATAACTTTATTTTATTAACTTCCGCACATCCTATGTTTTTTAATGAGCAATAAAATATATTAAACTTTACGAAACTTTCAAATAAAATATGTCATAAAGTTCGAAATTTTGTTTCAGATTTTCAAAATTTTATCCGACAAAAGATATTTTATTCTCTTTTTTTAGGATTTTCGCCGAAAAAGTCAAACTTATGATTCGAGAAGCTTCAAACACGTTACGTAATCACGGGTCATTAAACTTTCAAATTATGATTTGCGGAACCAGATTCATTTTTGTAATGCAGAGTAAATTTTAGAAATTGTAAGTGTTTGTATTTATTATCAACTAAATTGTCCTTTATTTAAGTTGACGACGATGAAGATGATTGGAAAGGAAGCTAAATTCTAATACGAAATTAATCATGTTAATAACCATTTTTAAAGAAAAATATCAGTTAGATTAGAATTTGCGATAAAGTGAAGATAAAGTAGGAAGTGATAAAAGGTAATACTATTATAATAATGTGATGTGTACGTGAGATGAGGAGACAGTCGAGATTTCTCTTCAAAAAACCTTCTCGAAGGTTCGATTTTAGTCACCAGGATCCAAAAAATATTATCAGGGTAGTATAAGAAATACAGAAAATGATTATTTTTCAAGTTAAAGTATCGTGTCGAAGAGCTAAGCTATTATATTTAAAAAATAAATTAATCTTCTGAAGTGATGACGAATCGGCAGGTGATGACGATGATGGAAGTGATGACGCTTCTGACGATGAGGACGAGGAGGATGAAGTTAACGGGTTTTTTCTTATACAGTAGTACACAGTAGTAAAAACTGTTGAAATTTTTCCCGTAAAATTTAAATTTTGCTTAACATTTGAAATAAAGATTTATGGATCGCGACCGACAGATCGCGACAATTTGAAAAATACAAACGGCGCGAGATACTGGCAGCCAATCAACATCTTGAATTTCAAAATAATCAATCAAACTGGCTAAAACTTGAGCCGCCACCTTATTTCCGCAATTCGCATTATTTAAATACT
>SCLH01000493.1:270311-320451 GCA_004367855.1 Oikopleura vanhoeffeni
ATAAAATATGCTTGGTTAATATTGTGGAGAATTTTTTTCTGATCAATAATATCGGCAGTATGTGATTTTTGGATACGTGGATATGACGGTATACTTCAATGAAAAGAAATACCAGCAATTAGGTTTTATGCATTTAAAGGTTGATGTGATAATATTTTCTAGAAATGAATCAGTTTTTGACTTCTCAAGGTTACGGACTACAATATACAATTGGAAAAATAAACGTTCACTCAATTCTCACAAAAGATATTTGAGTTTTAAAAACGCCTTATTTTTCCCCAGCACATTACTGGAAGCACCCACAATCCCCTTAAACTGTTAATTTTTTATAAAAAATTGAATTTTAGCTAGACAGTTTATTTCTGGTGCACTTTGGAAATCCTCAACAAATCGTATTTTCGGTCAAATTACTCCGTACAAAATTTTTCAATATTCTTTTTTTGATTGAAAATGTTAAAACATTGGCTTAGCTGGTCTTTTTACAATTTAGATTTTTCATTAGATTTCTCATTTGCCAACTTTTCATAGATTTCTCATTAGCCAAATTTTTAGAAAGATATTTTCGATGATTAAATCATTTCATTACTTTTGATCACTAAGCTTACAAAAAACTATTTTTTCTCAAATGATTTAGACTTCAAGGAGCTTTGACATTTTCAGGGTTAAATCTTGATAAGTAAAAATTAAATGCAATTTTCGAGCTAATAATCTAAGATTTGTATCACAGATTATAATTTTATGACGGATTATGTTCTAAATTTCGAAGTGCGAGTGACCAAATTCGACAAGGATTTATGAACAGTTCATAATGAACTACAAAGTACTTTTCACATTACTTTTTGTCGGCGTGGTTAATTTCAGCACTGTGTTCTACCTGAGTTGATCGATAGAACTGTTTTTGTTGAGAGAAATTCACATTATTAAGTTCAAGGTTAGAAACTTCTAAATATTTGGTTATTTTTTAACGTTTATTTAACGTATATATTATTCAACGTATATATTAAATAACTGTTTATCAATCCTTGTCAAATTTGGTCGCGATAAAAACGGTAATACATACGTATATTTACGGTTTTATGGATATTTATGGATTGAAGACCCTGCCGGACAGATTCTGAATATTTGATTGGTTCGATATGCATTTGATTTGGTAGTCGCTCCAATTCGAGCTGATTTCATTGGCTTATTTTAAAATCAAGGCTTTTGATTGGCCAGGTCGTTTGTATCCTTCAAATATTCAGAATGTCTCCGTCGAAGATTTTTAATTCATATATCCCTTTATCACACTTTGCTTAGAATACCTAGCCCGAAAGGAAATACATACAAGAATAACATAAAAAAATCGACGTGGCTACGGATTCTAAGCAAAGTGTGATAAAGAGATATACGGTTATATCGGAAATTATACTTATGCGTTATTTTTTACTTAGACGTGACAACTGTGACTGGTAACCAATGGGTGGGTCGCCTGATGAAGAATCGTGTGATGTAATTGATCACCAGTCACAGTTATCACGTGTGAGTGAAAAATAACGCACAAGTATAATCTTCGATATATATTACTAACCATTTATGGAAACCCCCTTTTCGAAGTTCTAATTGGTCGAAGAGTGAAATCCGGTGCTCTCATTGTTCAACAGGGGGTTTCCATAAATGGTTAGTTGATGTATTTGAAAGACCTCAGCATTTAATTTAAAACTTGTAAAGTATAGTTATGTTTTCATGTTTATTAATTTTTAACCAGGATATTATATAATTCATATCAAAGATATTTCCCAAAACCATATCCAATCTGTATTCTTCAATTGTTGAATTTTTTCAAAATCATAAAATATATCATAACTCTAAGAGGGTCGATGAATTTAGACAAATTTGCACTTTTTTCAATTTTTTTTCTCTTGATGGTAAACTTTCTGCCACGGATAAAAACTTTTTCGAACGATAGTTGCCACTTTTGAGCTTACTTCGTATAACCTTTTTTTCAGATCAATTATTCTTACTTAATTAATAGTCTTTAAAAAAACCACTTAAAAAACGCGCGTTTGCTATCGAAGGTGTCTAAATTAAAATAATCTTTAAAATTTATCTTTTATTTATTATTAATTAAAAACCATGAAAAACGGTCTCGACCACCAGTTAAAATGTATTAAATTTGTTGTATAAGATTTCAACGTCAAAAATTTTTTTTTTTTTGAAAAAAGACGAAAAAAAAGAAATTTTAGCACATCGAAAAAAATATTTCTTCATGAGTTTGATGAAATAAATTTTAAACGGTGGATGGGTTGGCTTACCAATTTGGAAAGTTTAGGTGTTATATTTTGTTTTGATTTTAGATTAATAAGGGCTTCGATGGATTTTTGCCAAACCGTAGTGTCGTTGCAGAAATTATGATACAGAGTATAAATAAGAGCGAAGAAACAAAACAAAGACATATTTGAATTTAGTAAAAGCTGGCATTCGGAATATTTCCGAATATTTTTAACCAAAATCACAAAACCTTGTCATATGATTTTTCAAAGAGATATGAAAAATATGTGGTCACCTACGCGAAAAGTTAAAGTGATCATTTTGAAGAGTGTTTTTCGTTGCAAAAAATAATGCAGATCAATTTGGGTACGGAAAGCACGACCCCGAAAATAACTAGTCCTTGCCAAGATTACCTTCACAAAAACAGGTTAGTTCAATTTACAATGTGACCCAGACCTCGGCACCCAAGCCAAGTCAAGCCAGACAAATACCTCTGGCTCGCCAAGGTCGGATGTGACCTACGTACACTTTCACTTTTTTATTACATGACTCATTGATTGTTTGAAGAAAATCCTGACAATAAAAGAGAAAGAATTTCATATGATTTTGAGTATCATGTTTGATAATAAAAATGTATAGAAAAAAACTTTGACACGGAATCCAAAACCTAGATTTGAAATTTAAATGGCATATTGACGAAAAATAACTTTGATATCGCATAAATCGAGGATTTGAAATTGTGTTTTTACAAATAAAAAAACTGCTTGTATAAATAACAAAACTGATTAAATAAAAAAAAAATTCATTCAAACTTAGGTGACATAGGTTTTTTCTTTAGTTACGAGCAACAATTATTGAAGACTTTGAATATATGAATATATGGAAAAAAGGCGAGTAAGCAATTATTTTGCAAAATTATTCGATTTTTTAATAGCCGGTACTTCTTGTACAGTTAGAAAACTCTGCATGCAATTATGAATTAATCGTGGAGTGATCGTCTTTATCACATTTGTTTCATTTTTAACTTTTAGCTGGGGACCAGACAAACTGATGGCTGAAGGTACATTGAACTTGTTCAAAACGCATTATAATCCAAAAAAATGCGCAGATATCTGCGTTTATTCATATTTTATTTCTTAAATTTTTACTGAATTATACTCTTTTTATACTCTTTTGTAAAAATGTACTCAAAATATAATTTTGTTGTTTGATGCGCGTCACAAGAATTTTTTTTGGAGATTACACCAAAACATTCATTACGTCATCATTTTTGTAAAAGTAATAGCCACTTGACAGTGAAAAAACATCTGCAATAATTTTGTGTCGTTTAGATACAAATCGAAATAATTTGGTCGTCTGACACAAGCGCAGTCGTTGTTTAATTTGTACAGGTAATTTGTTGGTAAATAATGTTGTGATGCATGTTTTGAAGCGAACCGCTTACAAAAATAATAAAATACATATTTTCTTGTGCCGCGTATAATTTGAACGAACATATTATNTCAGCACTGTGTTCTACCTGAGTTTGCATCGATAGAATGTTTTTGTTGAGAGAAATTCACATTATTAAGTCAAGAGTTAGAAACTTCTAAATATTTGGTTATTTTTTAACGTTTATTTAAACGTATATATTATTTCAACTATATATTAAATAACTGTTTATCAATCCTGTTAATTTGGTGCGATTATAAAAACGGTAATACATACGTATATTTTACGGTTATGGATATTTATGGATGAAGACCTCTGCGGACAAGATTCTGAATATTTGATTGGTTCCGATATGCATTTGATTTTTGTAGTCGCTCCAATTCGAGCTGTTTCATTTGGCTTCTTTTAAAATCAAGGCTTTTGATTGGCCAGGTCGTTTGTATCCTTTCAATATTCAGAATTGTCTCGTCGAAAGATTTTTAATCATATATGCCTTTATCACAGTTTGCTTTAGCATACCTAGCCGAAGAGAAATACCATAAGAAAGAATAAAAGAAAAGAGAGATACCGGAGCGTACGGATTGGGAGGGACAGAAAGTGTGCGATAAAAGTAACGTGTATATTCTGGGAATAGTATTCAGCGTATTTTTTACCTTAGGACGTGACAATGTGACTGGTACCAATGGGTGGCTCGCGCCTGAATGAAAGTCGTCGTGTGATGTAATTGATCACCAAGTCACAGTTATCACGGTGTGAGTGAAAAATAAACGCACAAGTATAATTTCGATATCATATTTATATTAACTATTAAACTAGATAATACGCAATTCATCTATATACACAAATAACCATTTATGGAAACCCCTTTTCGAAGTTCTTAATTGTCGAAGAGTGAAATCCGGTGCTCTCATCGGTCAACAGGGGGTTCCATAATGGGGTTAGTTGAGATAGTATATGAGAGAGCTCAGCATAAAAAGAAGTAGTGTAAAAGTGTTCATGTGGGGTTAGTGTTAATTGATGCAGTGGTGAGTGAATAATTCATATTAAATTATATTCCAAAACATTATCCACAATCGTATCTTCTCAATTGTTGAATTTCAAAAATCATAAAATAATATCATAACTTCAAGAGGGGTCGATGAATTTAGCAAATTTGCACTTTTTTCAATTTTTTTTCTCTTGATGGTAAACTTTCTGCCACGGATAAAAACTTTTCGAAACGATAGTTGCCCACTTTTGAGCTTACTTCGTATAACCTTTTTTTCAGATCAATTATTCTTACTTAATTAATAGTCTTTAAAAAAACCACTTAAAAACGCGGCGTTTGCTATCGAAGGTGTCTTAAATTAAATAATCTTTTAAAATTATCTTTTTATTTATTAATAAAAAACCATGAAAAAACGGTCTCGACCACCAGTTAAAATGTATTAAATTTGTTGTATAAGATTTCAACGTCAAAATTTTTTTTTTATTTTTGAAAAAAGACAAAAAAAAACGAATTTTAGCACATCGAAAAAAATATTTTTTCATGAGTTTGATGAAATAAATTTTTAAACGGGTGATGGGGTTGGCTTACCAATTTTGGAAAGTTTAGGTGTGTATTATTTTGTTTTAATTTTAGATTAATAAGGGCTTTGCGATGGATTTTTGCCAAACCGTAGTGTCGTTGCAGAATTATGATACAGAGTATAAATAAGAGCGAAGAAACAAAACAAAGACATATTTGAATTTAGTAAAAAGCTGGCATTCGGAATATTTCCGAATATTTTTAACCAAAATCACAAAACCTTGTCATAATGATTTTTCAAAGAGATATGAAAAATATGTGGTCACCTACGCGGAAAAGTTAAAGTGATCATTTTGAAGAGTGTTTTTCGTTGCAAAAATAATGCAGATCAATTTGGGTACGGAAAGCACGACCCCGAAAAAACATATCCTTGCCAAGATTACCTCACAAAATCAGGTAGTTCAATTTACAATGTGACCCAGACCTCGCACCAAAGCCAAGTCAAGCCAGACAAATACCTCTGGCTCGCCGAGGTCTGATGTGACCTACGTACATTTACATTTTTTATTACATGACTCATTGATTGTTGAAGAAAATCCTGACAATAAAAAAGAAAAATTTCATATGATTTTGAGATATCATGTTTTGATATAAAAATGTATTGAAAAAAACTTTGACACGGAATCCAAAACCTAGATTTGAAATTTAAATGGCATATTGACGAAAAATAACTTTGATATCGCATAAATCGAGATTTGAAATTGTGTTTTTACAAATAAAAAAACTGCTTGTATAAATAACAAACTGATTAAATAAAAAAAAAATCATTCAAATTAGGTGACATAGTTTTTTCTTTAGTTACGAGCAACAATTATTGAAGACCTGAATTATGAATATATGGAAACAAAGGCGAAGAAGCAATTATTTGCAAAATTATCGATTTTTTAATAGCGGTACTCTTTGTACATTAGAAAACTCTGCATGCAATTATGAATTACATCTGGGAGTGATCGTCTTTATCACATTTGTTTCATTTTTAACTTTAGCTGGGGACCAACAAACTGATGCTGAGGTACATTGAACTTGTTCAAAACGCATTTATATCCAAAAAAATGCGCAGATATCTGCGTTTATTCATATTTTATTTCTTAAATTTTTACTGAATTTATACTCTGTTTATACTCTTTGTTAAAAATGTACTCAAAATAAATTTTTTGGTTTGATGCGCGTCACAAGATTTTTTTGGAGATTACACCAAAACATTCATTACGGTCATCATTTTTGTAAAAGTAATTAGCCACTTGACAGTGAAAAAACATCTGCAATAATTTGTGTCGTTTAGATACAAATCGAAATAATTTGGTCGTCTGACACAAGCGCAGTTCGTTGTATTTGTACAGGTAATTTGTAGGTAAATAATGTTGTGATGCATGTTTTGAAGCGAACCGCTTACAAAAATAATAAAATACATATTTCTTGTGCCGCGTATAATTGAACGAACATATTATTTATGTCTTATTATTGCCGCAGGGGAGAAAAAAAGAAGAAATATCCTTTAGGGAATATTTTTAAAACGATAATCGTGAATGCACGATAAAAGCCTCGAGTTCCATTTTCTTATTATCGGGTGACTTCGACTAGGCTGTTATCGGTATTTATATTCGACCTCCGGCAATACGATTTCTTTCCATTTTTGCAAAAAAAATGATATTTATTCGTTAAATTAAAGTATTAATATCTCAAAAATAATGATCAAATCAAAAAATAAATTTAAAGGTTGAAACGAGAAAATTCTCGAGAATACGGTTATACAATTTTTT
This sequence comes from Oikopleura vanhoeffeni, assembly GCA_004367855.1. NCBI lineage: Eukaryota > Metazoa > Chordata > Appendicularia > Copelata > Oikopleuridae > Oikopleura > Oikopleura vanhoeffeni. Next base: position 277,317 of record SCLH01000493.1, read on the forward strand.
TATCAAGAGGAAGTATTTCTGTCATTTTCCCCCGCATTCATATTAATTTTCAGCCAATCAGAAGCTGCTTTTTTTTCAAAAAATTTGAATTTTTTTTAGATCTTTCAACAATTCTTTACAAAATGTACTTTTCCCTTTTCATAACTATCATTGATTTACAATGCTAAAAAACCAATAACAACCTACCTTGCACTTCTCAGAGTTAATAAAATAATATGATTTTTCTAAATCTTTTAATCAGAAACTGCATATCCTTTTCCTAACGGAACTCATCTCAAAAACGTTTACTATCTCTATAGCGCGTGTTCGAATCCCACTAATTGTCTTTCTTAGTGATTCTTTGAGTACGATATAGGCAAAAGTGCTTGATAATGGGACCGCTAAATTTGATCGGTGTGTAATCCATCAAGCAATCACTAGACAATCACTTAGACAAAATAAGTGCGATCCGAACTCGCGCTATAGAGATAGTAAACGTTTTTGAGATGGAGTCCCGTGGTAAAAGGATATGGAAAATGAACGACTGGATTTAACAAATATGCTTATTAAGTATTCTTACATATCCCTTTATCACACTTTTGTAATATCCCGTCCTGATTAGCAAACGTAGTGTGTTTTTAAGTATAGGGCCGGGATATTTACAAAAGTTGTGATAAAAAGATATGAAAAAATTTACCGGTTGAATAAACAATTTTGTAAAAAATTTATAAAAATTAGAGTGAAATGTACTTTATTTCTGTGCTAAATCTCACTATCCAGTGCGATAAAGTTTTATCTTTCTTTAAAATTATGCCTTAATGATCAATACCCACTAAAGTAAATAATTAAACCGGTGCTCAACTCAGAGACGGAGATTAAACACTTGATATAAAAAAAGAAAAGTGAAAATTAAAAAAAACTTGCAAAGTTGAAAACTGATAAGAAAGTAATATATAACTTTGCAATTACAGAACAGTGTTATCTTGTAAAGCATGGAATATCCTATGAACTCTATTAATTTTTCTGTTTGAAGTTTTGAGCTTAACCCGTGTGAGCACAGCACCTTTATAAAGGTGTTTGCATATTTAAAATCATCTAAAATATGCAAAAAAAAAACATCGTAGAATTGTTTCCTTCGAATACATTATTAAAAATTTTGCAAGATGTCAAAAAAAGACTTATTTTTTTTTGAGAAGTTTTGTTCAAATTTTACGGAGGGTTGATTTTTGAGATTTTTTAACTTTACCTCAAAAAAAATTAAAATACGACCTATTGCGTCAATTGAAATTTGAAATAAGCCAGTTTTAGGAAAAGTGTTTTGTCCATGGTTTGACAACTCAAAACAAAGATTAATTGGTATAAGAAACAGAAATTTTTTTTTTAAGAAGTGATATTTCAAAAATTTTCGATTTTAACTATTCACGAAAGTATTTTTAATTATTAAAAAATTAATTCGAGCGAATTAAATATTGTCCATAGAGTTCACTTGAATAGTATATCGACCCAGAATAAATCAGAAGTGTACTTATCTCTTTTATAGGGGAAAATAACCATTTTTATGAAAAATTGTGATTTTTTCATCTAAATTTAAAACCTATTTAAAATAAATTTTGATTGATTATATTTAAATCAAATCAAAAAACGATGACATAGGTAAGATCCTTGTGCATCGATTCCAATACCAAAATAATTTGTGAACACCACTGTGAGCTTGTATTACGTGATATGCTGTACCTTGCTCTTATCAGTAAATTTTCTAGAACTAAAATCAAAATTCTAGATAATTCAAATGTCGGATGCAAAAATAATCGTTTGAACTTCTTATGCAAAAAAAATTGAAACTATAAACTACCTTGGGCTTTCTGTAATACGCGCTTAAAAAAGCCTTTATAAAGGCTTCGGTGCCTTTGCGGAACTTTTTTTTCTGTGCTCACTCGGGTTAAGGGGGTGGTGTCAGTGATTTTTAAGATTTTTAGAGGCTCCGTATGGCTATACAAATTTAGATAAAACATTTCTGAGGAAAACAAATGATGAATTTATCTTTTATCTAAGGATTCCATTTGATAATTTAGTACAACACCCACCAACCACCTGGTTAACCGCGGTGAAACACGCGTCTCTTGGCTTTTTTCAATGAAACAAGGATCCTTGAGCTTATATCGGAAAATTTTGAGATTTTCAGAACATTTAGAAAATTGTCTGAATTTCAATGTCAAGTGGCTATTTTTTTCGATTTTCACCTCAAAAACCAGGAATTGGGTCGAATGTGACGAAAAAAGGCGTTTGTGTTTCTCAGAAATATTTCAGCTGAATTGGTTTAGCTATACGGAGCCTTCTCCAATATCTCTAAAATCCCTGACGCCACCCCCTTAATAACTTTATCCGAATATTACTCCCAGCAAAAAATAATTAATCGATTTTCCAACAAATCTTTATGGCGCTTATTTTAATTTTTTTCTCGAAAAAATGTTTTTTGGCACCTAGTAGCGCCCACGCAATGTCGGCGATATTGGCTCTTTCGGCACTGGGAGAATTTAAGCTAGAAATCGTGTAATTTTGCGTAGGTTTTTTTGATAATATTGGCAAATTCGACGATATTGCCTGGGGTTATCGGACCTCCCCTGTATTAATTTTTCGTCAATTTTCGAAATTTTTTATTGACCTTGAAAATTATTGACACATATCATACTTAGTTTGTAACATATTATAACTCTGAATTCAGTCATTTGTAAATATACTGTCTAGAAATAAAGCTCCGACCATTTTGATATTTTTGGGTCTCAAAAATGATAAGCTGATCAATTTTAACGGTATCGTAATTTTTACGTAACTTTAGTCTATATGGCCAAATTTTGGCGCAGAAATTATGACGTCATAGCTCTCACTAACGCCTAACTATAATCTTCGATATTATTAATGTTTTCATGAAAATTAACCTGAAATGCAACTGAGACTTAAGTTAAAAACATTTCGAAGTTTTTATATATCTTTCAGAATGATAATAAACAATTTTTGTACCTATCAATAGCGTCGACTGGCTTTCCTCGATTCTTTAATTCATTTTCTGGTGCAACACAGTAGCATCCGTAGTTGTGATAGTGATAGTACCAGGCGTCTTTGTTAGTATGAACAAGTTGCGAATTGATGAATCGTTTTCGAGAATAAATTTTTCTAAAATATGTGCTTAGACAATAATACTTTAAAACTTTAATACTTTAACGTTTTGTTATTTTATCCCTGATTTTAAAATGAGTGCTAGGCTGTTCGAGTTTGTCCCAAAAGATGGACGATTGATTTAAAGTTAATTGGTTTTAAAGGTATCACATTTATTTTGGAGATTATTTTGAAATTTTGCAAATTTTCAAGCAAGTGCTGTCATTGGGTGATAATATTAAGAAATGCTTTCGAAAATCACATTGATATACATTTGATATCACATTTGATGTACATTCATCGATTCAAAATGAGAAATTTCAGAAAGCAAAGTTTTCACTCATTACAGTTATAAAAGTGTCGAACAAGACCACTATTTGTCAAGCTTGCAATGCAGCACATCGTTTATATTTGGAAGACCTGCTCCTATTTGGAACGTTTTACAAATTACATTCATGGACCATGAATTAGGATACCCCTGACAAGAACACCTTAAAACACGAATAATTTGAGAAAATTAAAAATTTTCCTTAATTCACGACTTCCCTCTGAAAAAACGTTAACAGCTTGATGAATTGGCTTTCATTCCTTAATCATGAGTTGAGAGTAACAATACTGCCTTAATAACTTATAAGATCAACTTAATATATGCCGAAAACGGACTGGAACAAAATGAAGCAGAATGTTTTATGGCTACTTTTTCAATTTTTTGGACAATAAAGAACATAACCTCAAAATTTTTTCAAATTCAATTTCAAACTCGCATCGATTCGAACATATGACCAAAAGATTTTCCAAACTTAATTTTCTCATGACGGAACAAGCAATCATGGGTCAATTATATAAACGAAAGAAAACAGAAAGCAAAATAGCTTTACCTATTAGGGCTCCACGTTTGAATAATTAAACCATCGTTGGTTAAACTATCATGAGAAACTCAATAACGGGAAATTTTTGATAATATTTTTAAAGCGATGCCATGAGTTTGAAATTAACATTACAATTATTGTCGGGTTATATCTTGTATTGACAAAAAAATTGAAAAAATGGACCGATAACATTTTGCTTAATTTTTCTCCGGTCTGTTTGGACCATGAATTTATTTCATCTCATAATAAATTAAAGCTTCAATACTTCCTTCGATTTCACTTGATGGTATCCATTAGTTAAATAACTTCAAATCAGAGTTGCTATTTTTTAAAGTCAACAGATAGAATCAAAAAATTTGTAGAGGACTATACAGCGATTACAAAAAATGCAAAGTGCAAAACTATAAAACACAATCGACCCCTTAAAAATTGCGTTTCCATTTCGGTGTGGAGAATCTCCTTTGAACCCTCAACGTATGTTTTCTATTTGAAAAGTTAGAACTCTCATCAATAAATTCGTTATTTCAATACAAACCTTCCTTCCTGTTTTGTAGCTCGCACTCGACCATCCAAAATATCATCTGATTTATTGATTTTGCTCAAAAAAGTTTTTCCGTCTTCTGGGTAATCTACGCCATTTGAGAAATCGACTGCAGATTCATGGCTGACATTAAAGACTGCAGATTCAACGTTATTAACTGAAAATAATAAATTAGAAAAATGAATAATGAAAAATTATTTTCGAAAAAGTTGAAAGTAAAGTAATAAATTATTACTAGAAACAACATAATTTTCGACTGGTTCCTAAATATAAGAGCTAACAGGAACTTGATTAAAAAGGACACTGCGCAGCGCTTCAAGACTGTCTGCGCTTCAAAAATTACAAAAAAAATTATGGATTTACTCAAGTAAGTTGCGAGTTCCTGAGACTGATAACCTGAGCTGAGAGTTGATTTGGTGAGTTAAAATAGCCTATATTTATATACATCCTTGGATTTCTAATACTATTTTATGCTCATTCTGAGGGATTTTTAATTTTCAATGACTAAAAAGCGTTTTGAGCAAATAAATTTCAATTCTAAATCATAAAGCGTGATTTGAAATGTATCATAGGATAATAAACATACGTTGCCGTAAATGTGAGTTGATTACAAAGAGAACGCATTTTTGCGTCCAATGGATACGCGTGAGTTTCAATTTGAGCTTTAGCTCGAGAAATTATTAAAACTTTTCAGCAGAAGAAAAAATTTCAGAAAGAATACAAAAAAAATTTGTAAACAAAATAATATCATCCAATTTTTATAAAAAATGAAGAAGCTCGAAGTTTTTCATGATGCAGTTAAAATAAATTTTTATGAATGTGAAGCTTGTGGTATTGTTCTAATTAAATTTCAATTAGTTTAATTTTCTTTTTAATACACAATTTGAAAATTCCGTGAATCTAAAAAGACGAAACATTCCGAAAAATTCGCAGCTTGTTTGATCAGTTTAGAACTTCCCATTCCTAATTTGCAAGTGACGGACGTCGTGTTAAAATGAACGTCTCAATTAAGTTTAAAATGACCGGAAAAGTACCACTTTAGCCACATTATGCAAACCACAGACGCCATAATAATGTTATATTTTCAGAAAAGGTCAAGATATTGTTACATACATTTAGAAAGAAAATTATGGTGCCACGATTATGGTGCTCGGAGAAGTCGGTTATTTGGCATGCTGAATGAGGCTGTCCGCATACGAGAAAAATTGAGAATAAGCAGTCTTTCAATAATTATAGCATGCCCTAAACGTGAACCACGACAAAAACTTGATTTTTCTTTACTTTTATGAAATTTTGACGTTTTGCCCAATTCAGATCGGTTGAAATTTCAACCAATCATAACTGCTCATTTAGACATAGCTATCAGTGTATTTTTAATTTTTATTGTGAATATAAATCAAACGCGCTGATTGGGCAAGAATTTATTCAAAACGAAATTTTCCGATCAACGCTCGCAATTTTATAACCCTAGATATTACCCTGGAATTCATTTTGCCAGTAAAAACTTGACATCCGGTTTATTATAATATTTTTTTATAATCAAGTTCTTTTTCATCACTGAACTCTTTTTGGACCTGATAAAAACCTATATTAAAATGAACAAAAATTTGCATTCCGAATGAAGGTAAAACTTAGTAAAAGGATGAGAATTAAATGGGCTTTCTCACAATAATCTAAATGAACTGAGACAAGATAAGCTGCTAAAATTCGTCATCAAGCTACTTAGCGGAACCGCTTAACTAAGAACTGAGCTTCAAAAAAGTGATATAATGGTCAAATTTTAACTTCAGGCTTTATCCTCAATGATCGAAAAATGTTTTGAAAGTCTACATACGACGGGAAGGCAACTTGCTTAAGGTTTTTCACGGCCAAAATTATGGCGATGGAACATTTTTGACATATATAGATAGGAAAGATCTATCCTTTATCTCGCGATTCCATTTGACATTTTAGTACCAATCCTATTAACCATCTTGTTAACCGTGGTTAAACACTTGTCCCTCAGATTTTTTCAAAAAACAAGGATCCTAAGGTAAAATATCTGAAATTGTCTGAATTTATGTGTTTCGGAGTTTTTTTTTCGATTTTTGCGCCAGAAACCAGGAATTGCTTTGAAGGTGACAAATTTCGTGAAAGAGGCGTTTTCCGACGATTTGATAGAAGGCTTTTCAGTGGAAATGGTATAAATGTCACTTTTGGAATATAAAAAGCTGCTCACTGGGTCTAGAATATAGTATAGGAACTATTTTTACGAATTTTGGCCTGTTTGACTGTCAATCAACAAAAAAGTGCGCGAAATTCACAATTATTGAGATAAAAGTGAAATTAAAAGTTTTAGATAATTTAGTTAACGAAAATTTCAGAAAAACTTTCGAAGGATTATTAATCACACTTAAAAAACCAGGAATAAACATACAGAAAAAACACAGGTGTATGACATTATTATGTACCTGTGTGATTCCTGATAATTCAATCACTTAGTAATTTGTTCATTGTTTTTTGAGATATGTTAAATGTTTTATCTTTAGTAAAACTAAAATAAATTGTTGAGCTTTTGATTTATTACAATCATTTTCGAAACAAGGTTTTTTAACACTAAAATATTTTCGCAAGATTTGCATTTGAGTAATTTAGCAATAGTGGGTATATAGTTAGCAATACTTAAATTTCGAAAATCAAACCTTATCTGTACCTGCATAACACGTGTTAACGATCTTTTTGAAAAAAATAAAATAGTGGGGTCTTAATTAGCCAATTGCGAGCCCCACTATTGCTAAATTACTCAGATGCAAATCTTGCGAAAATATTTTAGTGTTAAAGAACCTTGTTTCGAAAATGATTGTAATAAATCGAAAGCTCAACAATTGATATCAGTTTTACTAAAGAAAAAACACTTAGTAATTGGGCTTTAATTAGCGCACATCTGAGCCTCAGATGTGCGCTAATTAAAGCCCAATTACTAAGTGTTTTTTCAGATTCTGAGGCCCAATTACGAGAAATCATTTTCGCGCCAAAAGTATTATCTCACTTCTGATGATGGCTATTAGCCAAAACGTTTATTAAATACCATTTATGGAAATACAAATATATAAAAGTGAATGTTAGAAAATATAAATGTCATCAAAAGATTCCTTCGGTATGATTTCCTAAAACAATATCAGCAACTTTCATCTGATTTTGAACACAAACGTTGCTAAAGATCATAATGTAATATAATCACCTACATGTACGCTAGAGGTGGTGTGGTAGTCATTGGTGTGGTATATTGCCTAATAGAGTTTCAGTCAAGTCCTCAAGTTTTTTTAATCAAATAGCCCTGTAAGTCGAAATTTCGCAGCAATTTGTTTTTTGTCCAATTTAAAACCTTTATTGGTCAATACGAAAAGTAAGTGTTTCAAGACTTTATGGACCGCAACGATTATTATGTCAAAAAAATCATGGCTGGTATTTTTGTAAGATAATTTTTTTAAAAATAAAACTTGAGTGCTCTTTATAATTTTTTTCGCTCTTGACTTTGAGTGCGAGTAAGTTCAACTTACTAAGTTGTAAATTTTAGCAAAACGACTTTCCAAAATCTGAGTGAAGTTAAACTTTTTCTAGACTCAAATAATTTGAGCAACGCAGAGAAATAAAAAAAACAAGCCAATGAAACGGCGCGAGAAGCATAAATTAATTCTCCTTCACTCCTCATGAATGAAACGGGCTTCTAATTGGTCGGTCAATATTGACGAATAATAATCCGCTCGCTTCATTTCACGCCAGAGAAATTGCCCTTGTTGGTCTCGAACAATTATATTCCATACTGTACATCATACATTCCAAGAAATTTTCTTTGCGAACACATACAGATGGAGATTTTCGATATATTATATTTTTCTTGTTTTATCTTTGTGTGGAATTTTTAAAGGCCAAGATATAGGACTATTTTATTTAAAGCATTCACAGTATGTCCTGTATTCTCTTGCACATTGACTTAGCGCGCGGTGATTGGCCAGCGATAGACCACAATTTTTGAAATAAAACATTTTCATTTGCGGGAGTCTCAATAACCGCAAAAACATAATGTGCAAAATAATAAAGAAAATGATTTATTAACTTGCATGGCGTTTAGCTTTGTTCACAATTTTACTGATTAAGGTTTCATTTTCACATGGTTTTGAGCTGACCAAAAAGAAGAAGGCACGTGCAAAAAGTTTCAAATAAACGCGAGCGGATAAGTTAAAAATTTTACCCTGAAATTCTTAAAATTCAATACGAAATATTTATAACTCTAATTTATTCAATTCGTCGAATATCGTAATTTAATTTCAATTAATTGGATAGAAACAAATTATACAGTTGAGTTAGGGCTTTATCTTTTTTAAAGCGTGGGTTGTGGAATGGATTACCAGAATTTGTTTCTCGTTTATTCGGGCAACGATAAGTTGGACTACTTTCAAGTCGAACTAATTATACGCAGCTATAAATTCAGAAACTTTTGATATGAAAAAATATTTTCTGATAATCATTTTTCATATACATGTAAGATTTTCATGTAAGAACAATTTTGGTTATTTTATTTTGTGCGTAGATGGCACTTTATAATCAATGAAAGTTCACATAACGCCCTGATTCGGCTGTACGTATTTTTTTTTAATTCTAAGTATTCTTATCTGCTCTCAAAATTCAGGCTGAGATTAGCTCATATTTTTAAATGGTTTTACAATGCTCTTTATCAAACTTAGTTGATTATATTGTAAAACGCCTACAAATTAAAATTATATTAATCATCTTTAATTAAGCGAGTCGGAAGTCCAGAGTCTTAGAAATTTGGCAATAAAAGACAAAAATAGTAGAACGTCAAAAAATCGAAAATTTTCATTTTTTGAAAATAAAGAATAATTGAGTTTTGAAAAAATGGTGATATTCTTGTTCGCAATCAAATTTTGCGGTTTTTACAATATTTTTTCGAATGATATAAGAAAGTTCAGAATAATTCATTTTGACATCGGCCTTTTTTCCAGAAAAATATTCGTTTTGTCTATTTTTTCGACAAATTTTCATCAAAACAAAAACTATCAAATTAACTTTTTTTGTTCTTTAATTGCTTGAATTTCCGTCGAAATCATATTCTTCTGAAAGAATATTTTACTGCGACAAAATTATAGAATAACGAATGTTTGGCCTTATACTGCAAACCCAATTAAGATAGTGTTATGATTGTGTTTGTTATTTTGCTTTATATACTGAAAAAAATTCTAGCTCTTAAGTTTTTCAGATAAAATAGTTTTTTACACATTTTAGAACATGTGCAAAGCTATTTCTTATCAAATTTTTAATAAGCTTAACATTGAGACAAAGTTGTTCTAGTGATTTCTAGACAATCTTAAATAAAATAACTTTTTTGTCCGATTATAATTTATCTCAATTGCTCAAAGTAAACATGACTGCAAAACATTATGTCACTGATTTCGAAACGTTTCGTGATATAATGTATTATCTTTATTTTCAAGAAACGTAATTTAAGTGCAAAAAAAGTAAATACAGGACTATAATGCACTGAAATTGTTTAAATAATTATCCGAGCTATAGCTCACATTGAACCCAATGCGTATTAGTATCAAATTGGAAGAAAAAACATTGTAATTAGAAGAAATTCGTTCGTTTTGAACTGCGATTGAAACTACCTAACTTTTCAAAGTTCTTTGAGCTGTTTTTTAACTTCTGCTTATATTTGCGAAGCAAAATTAAAGAAATTCAATTTTAAGACGAACTGGTTCATATATTTACATAGAATTCCTCAATTAATTATTGTTTTTGTCCTTTTAATACAGTGAGAGTACAGTGTACTCAGTGTACGGATTACTCAGTACACGTTAAATTTTTTTATTTTAACATTTAAGAATTCTAGATTTCAAAAAAACAACTTCAAATACAACTGTAGTACAGTTACTGTAGGAGTTGTTTTCCCAAAAAAAGTATATCAAACTGCTGGCGGTATTTGATTTGTCTTCGAGACTATATCTTTTAGTGTATAATCCAATTTGAATCTACAATGTAGCTTTCTTAGCGAAAGTATAGTGATGTTTCCTAACTGGTACAATTTTTGGGGTCGGTATTTGTACCCGTTAGAGAGGATGGACTGTACTCAGTATCTTTGAATGTTACAACCAGGGATCGGTTTTTGAAATTTGTTTGACGGAGCCTTGGCTTATTGTTTCCACAGAGAAATTATCCCAAAAAATACCTTTAATTTAATTTATTTAAAAAAACTTAAGTGAATTCATTTTTTTCAACACATGCCGAGGGAACTATTGTTACTTGTTTCTCTGATTATTGATATCCAACAGCATTAAAGGAACTTTTGTATTTAGCTGCAATATTATTTACTATGGACGGAAAATGGGTAGATTCAAGACGGAATTTCATATTTTAATTTTAGTGTTTTGAAAGTCTATGCTCAATTCAGATTCATTGGCCGATGTTTTTCAGCAGAAAATCAACCAAGGTGTTCAGAAATGCAAGAAAAAATTTAAAGTTCTAGCAGAATCAATTTGAACTGATTTTTCTATTTGAACCTTAAATAACCTTATTTTGAATAACTTATTTAAAAAACGGTCCAAAAAATTGGAAATATCCCAATATAAATTTAGAAATTTTTTCTGAAATTTTTCAAATGAACTTTGGAACCGAAAGTAAGCTTCAAATTGGTCGTACTTTTGTGAAAATCAGACAAATTTCAAAAAACCGGGCGTTTCCAGGGCACTATATTAAGAAAAAATTTAAATTTAAAAACCGTAAAAATCGGCGTTCCAGTTAGATTCTAGAAAATATTAGACCGTTTTTTGAAAATTTGGCGCGTCAAATAATAATTTATAAAAGTTTTCTTCATCCACACAAATTAACTCTGGTTGGAAGTTAAATGACGAATCGAATTTTAGATAAATTTTATCAAAAATTCTTTGATAAGAAGCAACGTTTCGGTTTTATTCAACTTTTAATTTAATCAAACAAATTCATGTTAACATGAAGAAAATTCATGTAATGCGTCAGAACTTTTAATTATTTTCAGTCTTATGAAGATAAGAAATTTTTGATTGAGCTACGAAAAGCTCAGTTTATTATCTCAAAAAATATGGAGGAGACAAAAAAATAAGAATTCTTTAATTTTTCATTTAAATTATAAAATAAAGAATTGAAGCCATCTTTGGGGTTATTCGAGGATTTCAGTGACTGCCTGATATTCTATAACATAAATATCAAATTTGAACAATCCACCGTGGAGTAATCTGTAAAACACCTGAAAGATTTTTCTACACCAGAAAATTTCAAGTTCAGAATCAGATGTCGTCATATTATTCCAAATGACACAAAGTATTTTACTGACGAAGTTAAAATTTCACGGAAATAAATCATTTCTATCTATTCAAATGGTGGTGTTTTAAGTTAATTAACGATTAAAAACAAAATTAAGTTAGAAATGTTACCCCTTTAGCTTTGATCAACAAGATTGACAAAAAGTATTTAAAAATTATCAAAAACGATTGAATAATAAAGTTCAATATACAAAAGAAAATTTGGTTGAATTTGAAAGGTTTATGTTTATGGAATTGATATAAGTTTCCTGATCTCCGGAAATCATGACATTTATTTTTTTTATAATTATTTGAAAAAAATACGATGTCCTTTAAAAACAAAAATTCGCATCATTTTTTTGTTTTAATCCTTGAAAATTGTGTAATCTAGGGCATCATTGACTGTGGTTTTATAGATCAAATAAAAACTTTCAACTAAGCTTAACTTTCGTGCCTAAAAATTGTCAAAATTGCCATGTTTTCTGGTTCTTTACTATTTACTCAAAGTTATTTTGTGAATCATATAATAAAGTTTTTCCCTCATTTCTCAAGAATAAGTTACAGTTATAAAGTATCACATATTTATTATGTAACGTTAAAAAATAAATCTTTTGTTAAACTCAAACTCAGTTTATAGTACTAGTAGTTAATAGTAGGAAACTTCACAACGGAAAATTCTCGATATCATTTTGTCCCAAACCGTTAGATATATAGCTCAAAATAAATTCAAAATTTCAGCAAAGCTAATAACATTTTTTGTAAATCTTTGCTTCTAAAGATTTTTTTAGTAGTGAACGGCGGAGTCGCTGATAATTTCCAGAATTAATCGTGGTTATTAATTATTATCAAAGTGGTTATTTGTGGCACCAATAAAACCACACGATTTTAGATAAACCTGTTCACACGATTATATACAGTATATAATATACTAGTTTTTGAACTTTTGTTCATCAAAATTAGGCGCTTCGAAACTGAGCAAATTTCTGACAAAATTATGCCAGGCCCTTAGTTTGTATTAACAAAAATTATTGACGGATGTTTCAAAAATAATTTTGTCGAATAACTGACTTTTTTTAATTTCTTACCCAACTTTATTAAATTTTCAAGTTGAAATTTGTTAAGACTTCTAATCCGCATACAAAAATTGATGAAACGCCATCGTGCTTGAATAGTAATTTACTATTCCCAAACAAGGTTAGTGATAAGCGACCTAATATCATGCCAAGTGATAAGGGAATTTGACACATCAGTAGTACTCAAGATGATGGTTAGAAGGGTGGTCCAAGAAAGTTTCTCATGAATAATCATGATAAATAAATAATTCTGGAAAAAAGCAAAGTACTGACAAAGTAAAAGTGCATGTAATGCTTGCAGAGCTTGTTGTAAGTTCAACTAAGGAAATGAGTTCTAAAATTGATTATGTTTCAGATCACCCATTACTCAAAATAATAATAATAATTTTTAACTCGTGAACATATCCCCTATTCACACTTTTATTAATATCCCGGCCCTAATTAGGAAACGTAGTGTGTTTTTAAGTGGTAGGGCCGGGATACTAACACAAGTGTGAAAAGAGGATATATTGCATAAAAGGTCATTTTCAAATTTGGTTTGTTAGTCATTGCTCAAAATTAATAGTAATCAAATTTGTATACGAACAATTTCGAATATTGTTACCAAGCGGGTTTTTTGTTTAAATAAAAATGATAGTTTCATTGACTTTTTTAAAAGTATTTACTTCAGTTAGTACTCACTAAGAAAATGTGTGGTTATTTCTTAATTGATTGGATGAATTAAGATGGTAGTGTCCGCAAAAAGTTAGGCTGAAAGTCTGATATAGTACTTAACCAGCTCCAAAACAACTACTGTTGATAGTCTTGTTGCTTTTCGTTGCTCGGTTCCCCCACTAGATAACGACAAAGCCCAAAAAAAGGAGGTATAATTTTCTCTTTAATTAAACATCAGATCAACTTCATTTTTGCATTAAATAACACGGATTATCAATGAGCAAAACCTTCAAAATTTGTGAAAATATTATTTTCAGCATTATTATTTAACCTGTATTTACTTTTAGATGATGTTAATGAAAAATTTAGAACGATAACTTTCTTTGCAATTGTGTTAGAAATCGAATGACCATTCAAAAAAACAAATCTGAAGACAGATTTTGGAATAAATGGTACCGAACCGGCCAAAAAACATTATTGAGGTTATCTACTGTTTTTTTATATTGTCATACTAAAAACAAACGATTTTCTGCTCATCGATTATATTTTACTCGTTGATTATTCACGTAATTTGACACAAAAATGAAGTCGATCGAATATTTAATTAAGGAGAAAATGGTACCTCAGTTTTCAACTTTGCCGCGGTCTAGTGGGAGAACCGAGCATAAAAAAGCTACGAAACTATACCTAATCGTTTCTTGGAGGTGGTTTAGAACTATATCAAATATTCAGCTTAAATTGTTATGCGGACACTACTCCCTTAAGGGGGTACTGGTCGCTGGTTGTATAAGATCTCATGGAAATCATAAATGCTTCAAATTGATTGTGGGTGGATAAAAATGCACTTTTAATCAAATAATCAAAAAAACATCCGAAATAATCACGTTTTTTCAATTTTGTTTTAAGTATTTTCTTTCAAAATTAAATTGAAAAATAACGTCTGTTTGAATTTAACTACCAAAACTTTAAAATATCAAATTGACGTTGGCCAACTTTCTGATCAGTGTTTTCCTAACGTTTTTTTGAGCCTTCTCTCGCAAGAATCAAAGCACATTTTTTTTGGAAATTATTTCACATGATCCAGAAAACTTCAAATTTTGAAGATGAGATTGAATTTTTAAACAAAATTTTCTACAGAAGTTTCTATCTGTTCAGTGGTAGCTTTTGCGAAAATTTGACCGGGTTCTCAAGTATAACCTTGGAGGAGATAAATTTTCCGACGACAAATGTTCAAAAAACGGTGATTAATTGCATATTCTAGAAAAATATAGCACTTAATAATAAATACTTTTCCTACAGAAGTTTGGCCTACTAATTAAACAAGTCACATAAAAGTTTCAGTTAATTTGGAAATAAAACCTAAGAGGAGATATTTTTCCCGTTTTGGTTTATGTCTCCTTGTCTCGCCTATGTATCTAGGAGTGTATGCATACCAAAAATTTTTGGCAAATTTTGCACGCAAGCTAACAGCGAGTTTCACAAACTAGCTAACCTCAATATTAGCCTCGAAGCTATGCATGGCTTATTTTATTGAGAAAATGTAATTCCAGCGACCTGTACCTCCCTTAAGATGAACATCAATAAAATAATTATCTTTAAGATAATATGTTTTTTAAGCGGTTGCATTAATGTCGATGAAATTGAAAATGTCTTTGATGAGAATAGACATACTATCAATTTGACAGTATCTTTGATAATTTCCGATAATAACTAGTTTATAAGTCACAGTATGTGTCAAAATAAATTTAAAACATAAACATAAAATTAGCTTCAAAAATTCGATTTAGAATGATGAATCTCCGTTATCTTTTAAATTGAATTTAACTCGAATTTAATTAATTCAATTATAACAACAGTGTTGATTAATGATACAATCAATTACAGTGGTTAGACCAAATTGCGTGATTTTTTATCGACTCAAATTTGTTAATGTTTGTCACGCTGAAAACCACCGAACCGTTGCATTTAATCATCCAAATAACGGTCAAAAGGAAACTTATTTGGGATAACATGGATAAAAGTCAAAAATTTAAATCCAGAAAAAATATTTGATGAGCTGTTTAATTTGTTTTAAATAAATATTTTTTAGAAAAAGAGGGCTCGCGCGGATATCACAAAAAAATTGATGCATTTTTTGAAAATGATTAAAGTTAAGTCAAGAAGTATTTTTAAATAGCATTCGAATCCTTAGATTCTTGCTAAGTCCGTTATAATAGTCTGACTTGACTTTCACAGGATATTGGCCACTGAAATACATAAGCGGTAATGGTGAGATACTTGATTAACGGTGTGATTCTGGTACAGAACAAGCTATTTCCCTTTTACAACAAAAATTCCATGCCAAAGTAAAATAGCTCATTTTCACATAACCTTTTCGAAAAAATTCCGAAAAATATGTACTGTTTTCACAATTTTCACGGTTTGGCAGTAAAACGGCAAAAAATAACTATTTTGGCATTTTCGGCCAAGAAAACTCTTATTGTTCAAAAAATATTGAATTCATATACTGCAGAGCGCGATTTAGATCCTGAAAGAAACTTGAAAATTTTTTCTGGACGGATAAAAATCTGGAAATCTCACCGAATGAAGATTTTTCCTCGAAAAAAACCTATTCTACCTAATCAGCTTCACTAAAATGTGTACTGCGATTTGAAAATATACTTTTAGGATCAAAATCGCGCTTGAAGTACACGAATCCAATATCCTCTTGAAAAAAGAGATTCTAGGCCGACAATGCCGAAATAGTGATTTTTTGCCACTTTTGTTTTTTGCCGTTTACTCAACCCAATTTACACACGAGCCGCTGTCGTTTTTTTAAGCTATATCCTATTACGAGGAAGTAGATCAAAATGCTTAGGTAAAAATACAAACCATTACAAGGTAAAAATTACAAGTAAAATACAAACCAATACAAACGAGAGTGAGACGGTCAACCAACCATCAAATCCCTGAATTGAACCACACAAATGGTTTGTATTTTTACCTAGGCAATTTTGATCTACCTTCCTCGTAATAGAATTGAATTAAAATTTACTGATGTCTACAAAAATTTATTGAAATTTTCTAAAATATCGAGAAAAAAATATTTTGTACGACTAAACCCTTGTGAGCATTTAAAAAAATTCCGCAAGGCACCAGAACTACAATTGTGGCTCTATTTTGTATCTTGTTCACAGAAGCTTAAGGGGTTTGGTGTGAATAAGCTAGAGTTGAAAAAAAATTGTTTCTTTGTTCTCGAATCGTGGGAAAAAAACTATTAGGAAATATCACGCTCTGATTGATTGCTCTTGACAAAAACCAACCCACGCACTGATCGTTACAATAAAACACATTTTCTTATTTTGAAACGTCATACGTTTCAAAAATAGTATGTTTTATTTATTTGAAGCAAAATTGACCGAGAATAAACAGATTTTCTGAATATATTTATACCGTCTAAAAACCGAAGAGATTTTCTTAAAACCGGATTACTTACAAGCTATTTGAACACGTCGTATTTTCAGGAAATATCTTTGTTTGATTCAATTTAAAGCAAAATTGACCGAGAATTAACAACTTTTGTGAATTGAGAACATTTTTCGAACGGTTTTTCAGTACGGCACGTGGAGCCACCCTTCATCAGAATCCAAAATTTACTGCAGTTGATAGAGAAGATTTTAGTCGACTGTATTTGTTTCTTATTTATTCTTATCTGCCCGTTATCGACCCTTCCAGTCCATGGAGGAGAGGGCTATTTCCCCAGCAATTTCAACATTCTACACCCACAACCCCCTTAAGACAGTTGGAATTTCAACTTTTTCTGCATGAGAAACTTGAAAGGTAATATTTTTGCATCCAACATTCTATATTCTAGAATTTTTATTTTTAGTTTTAGAAAATATAGTGAGAAAACGAGGTATACCATATCACGTGATACACGGTCACAGTTGTCTTCAGAAGGTAGATTTCTGTCGGCAACGATGCACAAGTATCTGGCCTACGCCATAGTTTTGTCTGCTCTGATTTATATCTCATTAATCAGAAGTAATCCATAAATAAGTCAAAAATTTTGATGGAAAAATCATGATTTTTGATACAAAATGTTCATTTTTCCCTATAAAAGCAGATTATCACACTCTTTTCTAATATTTCCAAGTAAATATGGTAATGAAGTACGACTGTTGACCATTTTTGATTGCTTAAATTCACTTTTATAATAATACATTTTTTTCATGGGATACTTGAAGTTGAAAATTTCACTTCCGAAGAAAAATATGTGCCCCTAGATACCAATTCATTTTTATTTCAACTGTTATGCATGCACAAAACACTTTTCTAAAAACTGGCTAATCTCACATTTGTATTTTATGTCTAGTTCCGAAATACTTTTTTAGGAAGTGGAACAAGGGCGAAAAATCTTAATAAATCAACACCCCGTAATACTGGAACCAAACATTCGAAAAAAATTTCGATAATTTTTTGAAACCGAATCAAAATTCTTTAAAATGTCTTTAAAAGAAAAGATTCTACGATCCCGTGTTTTGCCTTGTTTGAATGATTTTAGGAATGCTTGAGCCACAATTGTGGCTCTGTGCTCACAAGGGTTAACAAGCTGGGACTTTCTTATCGGGTACATAAAGTTTGTATGTCTTTTTGACCAAAAAATAATCGTTAACTCTACAGTTTTAAAGTTGATACTAAAATATTTAAAGATAATAAAACCTTTCAATTTAAATATGAATATTTTTTTCTGAATTTTTGAAGTTATTTCTGAATTTTCAAATCAGATACCTGAATATGAAGAAAAAATTCAAAGTGAAATGTGATAAAAGCAGAAATAAAGTTATCGCCCTAGTTTCTCTAATGTGACTAACCGCGAACAGCCTAGTCACCATTGTCACCAAAAATACAGAAATAAATTCGAAAAAATGCTTAATCCGGTTTGATGTGGGTGGTCATTGTGGTTGAAATCGAGCTGGTCAAACGCCTCTCTTGGTTAACCACCGGATAGTAAAGGTGACATTGGGTTGAGTTAATTTCGACAAAAATTTCGGATTTCGGGTGAAATAGGATTGTTGTTGGTTATAATTTCATTTGGGATTAGGGGCAAACGTACGGAAAGTAATGAATCATGACTTATTAGACTCGGTAAGAAATTATATTTCGACCATCAAAGTTATAAAACACGAAAGTTTCATAGGGTTACTATGGGTCATTTTTGACCGACATTTGAAAATTATATAATTGAACAATGATATGACGTAATTTATTTTTATTGACGAAAGTGTTTACGTATTATGGGGAATTTTCCTGTTAAATACAACTAGCTTTTTCGTATTTTCAAATCAAAGCTCAAAAACTAGTATTTTTAATATACTGATAGTAATTAAAAGCTTGTCTTGATAAAAAAACCTATTTCTATTTATATGAAAATGCATGAAAAAGTTATCAAAAATCCAGGTAGCTCTTGGAATCTAAGGAAGGTGTTGGCGCGAAAAAATTCGCGTCAAAATCGAAATATTCTAGCCACTTAAGAGGGTAGTGTCCGCAAAAAAAGTCATGCTGAAAATCTGATATAGTATTAAACCATCTCCAAAAAAACGATTGGTGAAAGTCTCGTCGCTTTTCTATCATTAGTTCTCCCACTGGAGGGCGGAAGGTAGCATTTTCTCAGGTTAGTCAGGAGGTGAGGATAGTCAGCGTAGTGGTATCGTAACTAGTCATGATTTTTTCACCTGGGTTCAATTTCCTGACTTTATTTTTTTTATATGGTTCACCCGACAACACAGCCTCAGGTTCATCATTTCAGGTTCAAAACTCTGAGGTGATTTACACAGTCCTCAAAATATATCTTGAGAGACAACTTTAGTGCGTTTATTTTTAAAAGTTGAAAAATTTACCCTTTCAAAAATATTAAACCAATAATTTCGCTCCAAAACAATGTAAACAAAATAAAAATATTTTCATCAACTTTTGTCACAGTTGCAACGTTTCGCTTTCCGCTTACTAAACTATTGAAAAATTTTTAATTGCATTTTAGAAAAATATACCGAATAAATCAATCGTGATTTTATTAATCGTGAAATTTTGTGATTTATTAACATTTAAAATTGTGTATATAGAATTGTATCTGAAATTTTTATCGGATAAAAATTATATGTTAAAATTGTGTATATCCTTTCACACTATCCAGAATATTTGGGCCCTGTATTGGAAGTGCAGTGTGTTGATTAGTAGTAGGGCCCAAATATGCCTGATAGTGTGAAAGGGGGATATAAAATTATATCTAAAATTTTTATTGAAATTAAATTTTAATTATAAAAAATATTTTCACTGCGTGTTTTTGCGCAACGATAATGTGAAAAAATTTTTCAATTTCCAAAACTGAGAAAAATTTGTTGTACATCAAAAAAATAAATTCGCGTGATATTTTGATTTGATTTTTATGTCTGACAATTTTGACGCAATATTTTCGAATGAATTTTTAGTCTGAATTGGATTTTCTGATATTCTATTAGGATGTCATACGCGGTTTTACAGTAATAGATTATTTTCTTAACATTCATATATAAAATTCATCTTATTATGGCTTAATGCAAAATGAAAACAAATGGCTCCTTTTTTGCTGAGTTGAGTTAGTGCAAGAGAATGTGATTTTAGTGTAACTTTTTAAATCGTAGATCAAACAAGTAGAATAAACATGGACCGGGCACGGTTGATGAAAATGAAATTAAATCGAAATATTATCAAATTTATTCTTTCATAAGTGGATATGAATCATACGATGAGTTCCTAACTAATTATTTTTTCCCAAATTTGCCAACGTTTTCATGCCAATTACGGGAAAACAAAAGCTGTTATCAGAAAATGCATTCAAGTTTAAATTTAAAAAAACTCAATGAAAATATTTGTTCTTGCTTTTTAACTTGTAACCGGACATTTATCGAATAGTCATTTTTAGTACAACATTAAGAAAAATCAAAATAGTTCCGCAATTTAATGCAAAAAACGTTGTTCGAACATTATGGAAAAAGTGA
Source organism: Oikopleura vanhoeffeni (assembly GCA_004367855.1). Classification (NCBI taxonomy): domain Eukaryota; kingdom Metazoa; phylum Chordata; class Appendicularia; order Copelata; family Oikopleuridae; genus Oikopleura; species Oikopleura vanhoeffeni. The sequence continues at coordinate 297,936 of SCLH01000493.1, forward strand.
GCGGCATTTTAAAAACTACTTCAGAGATAACGTTAATTAAATAATTTGAAGCGTTTTTCGGAAAAAATTAAGAAATATTTTCGGAAAATTATGAACAGTCTTAACTGTTCAAAAAGTCACCTACTGCGACAAAGTGATTAAGATTATAATTCTTGATTGATAATAGATAAATACTGAATTTTGAGATTGTTTTGTTTTAAAAAAAATTGTATCATTGGTAAAATTTTAGAGTTTTTTTTCATATAATCGACTATTTCTCGTAATAAAACAAATGTTCTAAATTGGGAAACTATTTCAGATCCAATAGATCAGTATAACTATTAAATGATATCCCATATTCACACTTTTGTTGATATCTTGGCCCTAATTAGGAAACGTAGTCTGTTTTGAAGTAGTAGGGCTGGGATATTCACAAAAGTGTGAATAAGGGATATATTATACAACCAAATCCATTGCTGAGACTACTCGAGAGAATTGGAGGTACTTTTTATTATACAATGTTGTTAGAAGGTTCATTAAGAATAATTTCACAAGTTTTTCTCAAATGTTATTTTGAGAAAGTTCAAGCTAAAATCAGACTATATAAAAAATGTAACACTATTTGTATTTAACTTGTAGCTTCTAAGCTGTTTTGTTCATTATTAGTTTGAAGCTAAGTTTTCAGGTTAGTTCTGAGGATTAAATAATCTTTCCTAAGAGAGCTCAGTAGGATTTGAACTTGTAAACTTCCTATTTCGAACGAAAATCAAAGCCTTATTTTTCTACCGAAACAAAATAACATTCAATAATTCGAAAATAATTTAATAAATAAATAACGTTCGTAAATTAGTTTCGTGAATTATGTTTCGATTGTATGAGAAGAACAAAAATCCAGGGAAGAATTATAAAATTTATTTATGAAATTAATACGGACGTATACTTTTTTTGTCGGGAATTTTTTTCGTTTTGAAAAACCTATCTTTAACTATAGAGAAATGTGTAGGCGGAAAATTTTTGAAATTTTTCTCTGAAAATTTCTAGAATATGTTCTAATTGTTTTCAAAAATTTATTTTTGCATTGACAACAATATAATTATGAAAGTGTATTTCTTACAATGCGTGTGATATCCACACACCTATATTTCAATTGTATACATTTTTATAATAACGAATTTCGTTTATAAGAGAGGTTTGAACGCCTACGCAATTTTAATAGCAAAAGCTAGGGGGAAACAATACCCGACGAAAAAAATTGCCGATGAAAATAATATATCTCTTAATTCGGTCGTAATGGCAAAATTTTCTGTCATGTTTTTCTAAACTTCCATTAATAAACTATTTACAAATAACATCCGCGGAATTAGGGAAGAAAAGCGAAACTAATCACCGTCCTTGTGGAATATTTGTTGACGTTTCAAAAGTAAATTCAAAATGAAAAAAATAATTCATGACGTAAAGCACTTGGAGATATCCGACGGAAAATCCAAAATATCCCGCCGAGAAAATTTTCAATTCGACAAAAATTTTAATAATCTAAAAGAATTGGAAAGAATGTGACACACAGGGCTTGATATTATTATTTTATGAGAAAGGAAATTTGGAATTTTGCGGATAAGAATGTCAAGAAAAGAAAATAAAACTTGGGTTGAAATGTCATTATGTGTTTAAGGGTTTACTGGTGTTGCTGATTTTGGTGATGATAATTTTTCAAGGGTGGGAGTTCAAATTTGACAGGAGTTTCCGAGACTTACGTTTCAGTCAAAATATATCAGATTTTTACATCAGTAAAAACAAGTCCTTTTTTGTGACAAATCGACAGTTTCAATGCCTTTTTTTTCTAAAAAAACTCATATCCAGGATTATCATTTTAGAACCCTAATTTTTGACAAAAATTGTATTCCAGAAGATGTTAAAAATGAATAAAGTTTGGGTTTTGTCAAGATTCAGAAATTGAAATCTGAGTCACTGACTCTCGATCACCTGAAATATGCAGATAACATTTCAATATTCGACAGGCCAGAATTTTCATCATCATTATGCACTGAGCTTGTTATTAAAATTATCTCTAAATCAAATCAAAAACTTTTATAAGAAAAACTTTAAAATCACGTTTTGTTTTTTTTAACCGTTCGGGCCGAACAGTTCGGCTGTTAGAACTGGGAAACCTATGTATTCAATTGAATGTCATATAAATATTTTATATAAATTTCAAAATTTTAATAAAATTTTTTTTTATTATTTTATCGGTTTTTAGCGAGATTTTTAGCATAAAACCCGTCATCAAGCTGAGATAAAAAGAATTCACCATTTTTGACAAATTTGTCCAGATGATAGTACACACATTTCAAATTATGGTAATCTACAAGTTAATTAAATAATTTTTCATTTCCAGCACCCATTAATAAAGTTCTAAAATTATCGAACAATAGGACCTCGAGCAAACATAAGTACTACAGGATGTGTTTTAGCTTTTGAAAGCCCTTGGCGAGGGAAATAGACGAGAAAATATAAAAAGATTTCTTTTAAAACCGCGGTTTTCTGATTTGGGTGTTTTTCACGCGTAATTTTTAAGATATTCCGCGGCCAGCCTATGTGTAATTTGCTCAAAACTTTCCTAACAAGTTTGTTTATTTCGGCTGCTTTATAATTGATCGTTGTAGTGGAGGAAGAGTTTTTTTATTTATTTCCCTTTATTTATAAATTTATCAAATTAGCCGCGCTCTGATTGGTAGCCCATCTCCCACGTGGTCAGGAGGGCGTGTTTTTTTTATTTCCTACGCAAATCCTCATCCAAAATCTTTGCATACGATGAGTTTTCCTCGCCAAAGGCTTTCCAAAGCTAAAACACATTCTGTAGATAAAAAATTCTATAAATCCGAAAATTTTGGACCTAGAATAGTTTTTGACGCTCAAAATTTTTGTAAAATTATTTTTAATACGGTCACTCGTTGTTTGAGGTAAAATTTTTTTTTCAAAATAAAGAAAAATGTATATTTTGTCTCGATCCTAAGTGACTTTTTGCTATTATGATATTTTTTTTCATCCGGGTGGCTGGTTTTTTGCTTAGAAGGGCAGGCCTAAGTATCAATCAAAATATAATCATTTCCAAATAAAGCCTTCTTTACGAGTTGCAAAGTAACATTATAGCTTTAAATTGAACCTTTATAGTTTCTACAAAAAATATCTTCGATAATTCTCTATAAGATTTCCGTTAGAGTGATCGTTTAGGAAGATTGATCCAGACAAGCTGTTTGTTATATAATCCGGCTACCTAACGGGAGATTTTTCGGCGATTATTTTATTATAATCAAAAAGCTTAATAATATGAATTTACGGTAATTCAATCAGATAAAACCCTCAATTAATGTTCAAATAATCTTTTCGACGTTGTTTTATCAAAAATTGATTACAACAGATAACGAGTTAACGTTAAATTTAATTAATCGAATTAAACATCTTTTTCTATCCATAATTGGAAACTATAAATTACGAGTTGTATATTAACGAATAGTAATAAATGTTTTTTTAATTACAAAGTTAAACAGTTTGGAAATTACATGACGGCGAATCAAAATTATAAAACATCGGCTTTCCCAGAGCAAATATACAGATTGAGTCTCAAAAAACGCTCACCAATTGCCCAAAATCACTGTTTTTAAGACAAACCAAAAAGACCAAAATTTCTTTCGCTTATACTCATAAATGTACACTTCAAAAAAATTTAACGTTTAAAAATATAAGTTTTTTCACTCTAGATTGATACCAAGTTAACATTTCAAATTCACTCAGAGGACACCGACGTTTTACGCAAAAAAAAATCGTCATCTTTTCTTATGATGTTGACGGGAAAGCCAAATGAGAGCCAATCAGAGAACCCAATTAGTGCACGCTTCTAGCGGTGCCCTCTGAGTGGATTGTATGCTTTTCGTTTCAAAAATTTTCTCTTTGAAAATGTATGTGATAAAGGAAAACTCATTTAATTGTATTTATTTCATAAATATAAAAAATATCACATGTTATTTGAAAAACCAGGTTCAGATTTCGGAATCGATGATAAATAAAATAAAGCACAAAACTATATGAAAAAAAATCCGAAGTCCTCCATTGCGCGATCGCGTTTGGCAAATAAAATGTTAGAAACAAGAGTGTTGAACACGCACCGGTTGGCCTGGATATCCTCTTCTTAGATATGATATAGTTTTAATCTTTTAATTACGGAAAAGTTGTTACATTTCATAGCAAATTCACTTTAAGTTTGATCTTAATTTTTATAAAATAAGTCAGATAACTTATCAAATCTGACAACAAGAAGTTTTAAGCAGGCTTGAAAAATGGAACGATTTGCGTGGGTTTTGTTCCCTTTTTTCCTTTTTTTTTTCGCTATCTTTTGCTCAAAGCTAAGCATGAAAGTGGAACGAAAATAACTCATATTTACAAGCCTGGCTTTGAGAGTAGTATCCTAGAATATATTCAAATACAATGTTTCCTGACTAATTTGGAGTAGGAGATGAAACTTCATCTACATAAACAACAACAAAAATGAATATTTCAAATCTGAAAGTCACAGAAATTTCTAGAATTCGTTTGAAAGAGAAAAAATGCAGGTGATTATCACCGATCACTGTTAACTCGTGGAGTCACTTCAAACCAACTAGTTGGCAGGTCATTTTTTGTTTTATTATTCAACTTTAATTTTAGAAAATATTGATTTACGAAAACAGACACATGACTTTTTTCGAGATATAATAAAATTGATACTTGTACAGCATGTCACATTTTTTCTCCCTTTCTTAGTTTTTGCAGAAGCTAACCTGCGCCAATCAAAACCTTTCAATTTGCCAAACACCTACGTTTTCCTCAAATTTATACGTTCTGATTGGCGGAGGTTAGCTTATGGAAATACTGAGAATGGGAGCAAAAATGTGAGATGCTGTACAAGCAAATAATTGAACACTAGAACTTTCTCTAAGTTGGCCTTAATGAACAATTTTCCGGCTTAATTTTGAACAAAATTATATACTTTTCGACTAAAGAATAGCCATTACATTAATGGTTGAAATTTTCTCATCAAATTCTAAATTTTCCAAAATAACAAAAAAGAGTTTCGAAAAATTGGAGTTCATTGACAAAAATGTGGTATTTTTCTCCATAAATATAGTTTACACGGTATCATTTGGATAAAAATACTCCAATTGTCTGTCTCTAGAAACTGATATCTTTTGACATTCTAGAACTTTCACTAGTTTCTTCAAAGTCATACCTGATGATGATGCAAGGATGATAGCGGCGACTTTCATTGTTGTGTATTTACGTGCTTTTCTGGACGAACAAAAAATTAAAAAAAAAAATTATCGTATTCCTTCTTCTCTTTATGAAATATTGATTTGTTTAAACTTAAAAAAGCTGAAAATATACTGTATGATGATTGATCGCTATAAAATGGTTAGGATGGCAAGGTTTAAATTTTTCTGATTGACTCTTGGTGAATTGCTCGGATGATTTTATCCCCTCCTCACTAAAAAGGGAACGAGATCGGCCACCGCTCCCTACTGCCACCTTCCACCCTAGAAAGAGTCCTCCGATGAGGCGAGGCGCCAGAGAGCTGGTTAACTAAGTATTTGGGAGGACTAATTCTTACCAAATTTGATACATAATGCAAAATTCTATTATGATTTTTAGTTAATAATAAATATCAAGGTTAGAAATCAAAATAAACTTGTATTTACCATAAACTGAAACTTGGGGAAACGTTTAAAATCATCTATTAACGTCCAGAATCGTTGGTTTTTATCAATTGAAGGCAACGGTACATTATATAAATGCAAAATATCAAGGCCGTTTGATGAAATTAACTAATGTCTTCCCGAAGCCCTCAAATTTCAGATTTGTTGGACTTCTTTATCGAGTACCTACATCATGTCAAATTTTTGCTTGTGATCTTAGTTTTTGCTCGGAACTGATTGATACAGTTTATAAGTCAATGAGAATTTGTTAAAAACCTAGTACGGTACGTCTGACGTACGTGTTAGTCAATTGAAACGTTTTGATTCGCGGAGGGGAGCTAAAGCTAAACACTAAGATCGGGAGCACAAATGTGACATGCTGTATTTTTTGCTCGGGTCATAATACGTTGTTTTCATAAAAATGTCTTGAATTTTATTTTATAAAATAAAAAACAAACAAATAAGAGTGAAATAGGAAAGGACGAAGACAACAAAGCATTTCGAGGAAAAAAGAGGAGCGGGTTTTTCACGGAATAAATGATATGTTTCCGAAATTCACTTCAATTCTCAAAGACTTCTTTACAAAGTATTATTTTTTACAATTTTTGAATAACTTAATTCGAACGATTTCGGAGAAATAACATTGTGGTTTCTGGTCCAAAAATGGTGTCATAGAATAATTAGGTTTGTTTTAGACGTTAAGGAAACGTGTTAATTTCACAGATACAAAATATTGATAGAACAGTAATGTAATTTGGTATAAAATTTATTCTGGGCTTATTTGCTGCAAAACGGTTACCTTGTACAGTTATGCTACTTTGTGACAGTTCTTTTGCCTTATTCTAACAGGCTTTGAAGATCTTGACTTTAATTTTCATTTACAGTTGGGGAAATAATCTCGAATGAAATTTTAGATCAACTTAAACATGTAAGATTTTTTATTATATATCGAATATTGGGATCTTTAGGCCACTAGTTTTGTGTTCACGTTTGAACTCATTTTCGAGGATTTAGTAGGTCAACGACATTATATCCGGTGCTCTCATTGATTGATCTTTAATATCAATGTTCAACAAATAGAATTTATTAGTAAACAATCTTAATTTTTCAGGAATGACTTTGTCCATTTGCTAAAACTAGCTTTGTTTGAAACTAAGATACTCTGAATTGTCTAGAAGACNGAGCCTATCAGTAATAAGAAGCGTGTTCACAATGTGAACTACGAACCGTTAAGTGAACTTTTGTGAACTTTTGCCCAGGAACGTTTGAAAAAAAGCCCTATCTTTTTCCTATAACTATACGCGTACGCCAGGAACGAATAAATTTATTTTTCAAAAGCGTAGGTTTTTGCGGAGGCTTACGTAGGTTTTATCTCAGGTTCCAACTATACGCGTACAACTATACGCCGCACCCCGCTGTAATATATCGAGATATCTGATCGAGGTCAAAGACGAACGCAATAATAAGAGGCAGGTGATCCCTATCTTAGATATATCGAATATTGGGATCTTTAGGCCACTAGTTTTGTGTTCACGTTTGAACTCATTTTCGAGGATTTTTTTTTCGATAATTGTAAAACTTTATTGACAAAAGATTTGAAGATAGTAGGTCAACGACATTATATCCGGTGCTCTCATTGATTGATTTTTAATATCAATGTTCAACAAATAGAATTTATTAGTAAACAATCTTAATTTTTCAGGAATGACTTTGTCCATTTGCTACAACTAGCTTTGTTTGAAACTAAGATACTATGAATTGTCTAGAAGACTAAAATATCAATAGACAATCAATATACATTATACAATAAACATTATACTTTATTTACGCGTAATGATCAAAAAAATATATTAAAAAATTTAAAAATAAATGAAATAAATATAGGATTGATTAAATTATTGAAATAAATTATCTTTTAAGATTTGAGATGCAAATTTAGGATAAANGCAATAAATTCCAAAATTAAAAACTTTCACCAATTTAACCAAATTATTTACAAATATCTTATAATATATATTTTAAAACAAAGAGTATAAAATACTGTATATTACGCATATTGTATATTACAAAGTACTGGCCTCTTAATCATTTGCAGCTCTAGCCCTACCACACCTGGAGCGCCCCTGGTGTGGTAGATATAGAGTAGAGCGGGACGTGCGAACTTAGTAGTTAACCATTTTTTCCGACCTCGGACTGTCTATACCAATTATTATACCTTGGTTGGTCTACACACTTTTCCCTCGTTAAAAGATGGGGACAAAGTGTCTAGACCTACCAAGGCATAATTATCGATACGGTCTAAATATTAAAATCTAAAATTATTAGAAAAATTAATTTGGCGTGCTTGTGCTGCACGTATTTTTCTTTTTTTTTCTTGAAAAGGTCAAAATACAAGTTTTATTTACTAAGTAAGATCATTTCTATCTTTTTTGAACTTCTGAAGCCCATGCGATAATAAATATGTTAAACATTTGTCGTTAAAGACTAACAAGGACTATCTGATGCGGAACAAGTATGAAAAACTGCAATATTCTGTAACAATTTCCTGAAACAATCGTTTATATCGTAAACGTTTCTTGATAATATTTTGTGATATACAGTGTTCAAGTGAGTTCATCTAACCTTCAGACCTGTGGTTTGAACCCAAAATTTCGAAACTAATAATTTTTTTTTCTAAATTACTTTTTAATTCAAAACATACAGGTATGTTTCCTAGTAGTAATACTAGTATAATATATCGGTGTAGATATATTCCAAAGATTATTTCTGACTGGTAAATCTTTTCGAAAACTAAGGGGGTGTCAAATAGTAAGTAAAATTTGAAGGGGTTGGAAATTCAACGCACAAATTATAATTTGAGAATTTTTTTTAACTACACCGACCAATAGGAAGTTTGATAAAAAAACAACATCACAAGAATTTTCAGCGCGAGCCAATCATCTTGCGTTCAATCAGGTTCTTACTGTTGCTTCTCTCACTTGCTTAAATATCACCTACTCTGTGATAAAAACTTATTTACGATTTGCTTGTCAAATTTAATACAAACCATAAGGAGCATATTTTTGTACGGGTAGTATTATCATTAAATAATTATTTTATCATAATAAGTTTCCCTCAATAGACAAATTAATAATCTTAAAATGAATGAAAATTTTCTCAGAAATCTTTGAAATTATTACCTGAAGATGATGATTAAATCGAAATTATGTTAAAATTATTTATAATATCAAAGAAAAACATATTTTAATGAATACAGTTTCTTCTTTTTTATCTCGAATTTTGAAACATTGGAAATGTGCTGTTTTAAACAATTATTTTTTCAATTGTAGTTTATTGCTAGCCAATCAACGCGCGGGCTTGACGAGAGTCTCACTGATCACAACCTCCGAAAGTTGTCACATACTGTAGAGATCAATGAAAAAAATAATTACTTTTGTTTCCACGAATCGAAAATCTTTTGTTAATCTAATAGGTGCAGTGAGAATCAATGATATTTTAAAAAATTCTAGGTTGTAATTTTAATGCTCAAAAAAATTAACAATTGATTTTATTTCAGGTGAGAATATAATACCGTATCCAAACATTCGTCAACCAACTTTCGGTCATATTAACGATGAAATCATTTTTGCCAGAGCACTATTTGAACTGCCTTGTTTCGAAACGTTATCAAACAAAATATCGCGAATTAACTTTAGAACAACTGTTTAGTTCTGTAAAAATAGCACAAATGATGGCACCTTCATTTCCGAAATAAATGTTGATAAAATTCACTTCTTAAAATCAAATTATTATAACACTGGGTTAATTATAAAGTTCACATAACCCTCAAATTTAAAACAATATATTTATCTCAGATTTTAGCTAGGGATTTCAGTACAGCTGACACTTGAGCATACGCATGATGATTGGCTCGTGTTTATTGATTAATCTTTTGATGATTTTAAATTAACAATGACCGGTCAAAGTTGAAGGTCAATTTGAAGGTCATGGCGTTTGCTTGCTGGAGCTGAAATCCCTGGCTTTAATATGACTTACTGTGGATGATCTTGAAAATATTTTATAAATATATTATACAGCCTGAGTTTTTTCGTTAGCTGCCCCTTTTTATCCCTAAAAATACTCGAAGGTGATCGATGAATATGCAAAATCGGAGTATACATTTGGGTCGACATTTTTAAAAATGCCTAATAGAAATATCTAGATAGTATCTTTGCTATGAAAAGTGCGTAGTGCGTAGGCGGAAATACAAATTTAAGAAATATTTCATAATTCCATTATTTTTTCATTTTTGCATTGAAAGCGGTCGGTTATATTCTACAAATAAATCGAAACTTTGCATTTTTCGAACATGCTACTTTTTATTGCACACGTTTTTTCTTCAAATTTGTAGACTTCTTCCGCCTACGCATCTTTCATAGCAAAAGATAGGAGAAAAAAAGTCGACCAAAAATTTTGTCGACCAAAAATGTATGCTCCGGCAAAATCAGTTCCTTTGATAATAAAATACAGTGATTTTGCAGGAGTATACATTTTTGGTCGACTTTTTGTCTCCTATTGATTTTGCCCTATATATTGCTCCTATATATTTTGCTATGAAAAATTCGTAGGCGGAAAAAGTCTACCAATTTGAAGAAAAAACGTTCAAAGTTTGATTGATTAATTTTTGTGGATGACAAAAAGCGCAGCAAAACTCAGTTTGTATTTATAACATCATTACAATTTCTTTCACAAAAAAATCAAAAATTATTTTATACTTGTGTTCAAACGCTGCTTGTTAACGTGATATTTAAAATTTTTATCTTGTTTAAGACGAAGTCAATAGTTAATTTTTTTTTGAATTCATTTTGATAATTTAAACATTTTTTTGTTTAACGTGCTGAAAAGATTATTTGAATGCCATTTTTTTAAAAATGTGTCTCAAGGTTAAAATCGAAATATTAAAAATTTGCTTATTTTACAAAACAATTAAAATCAGTTTTCTAAAAAGGAGCGTGACCATAAATCATTTTGTTTATTATTGATGTTCGAAAAGTTATTGTTACCATCAGAAGCTTGTCTAGAAAAGATGAGAACTGCAAGTGATTTCTAACGAAAAAATCTAGATCACATGAAATAATCGGTTCAGCTAAAAATTGAAAATTAATTTCGTGAAAATACTGAAAATAAACAAAGCTATTGACCAGAAATTGATTTCAGCATCGGACAACTTTTGGCGCCATGCATTCCCAAAAAAGAATATCGTGGTACTGTTTAAACAGACAAATCCAAGTTTGTCGGGATGCCGGATCCCAGAACCCGCCACAAAAACACAAAAAAGTTCAATTTTCTTACCAAATAGTTGAAATGATCATGGAAATGAGTAGTATAATTTGATGAATTTGTGTGATGCTAGCGAAGTTCTACCTTCATAGCCATTGGAAAATAAATATTACGATATGACGACGAAAATTTCAACTATACTTTTCAAAAAAGGCAAAATATTTTGATATCTATACCGACTACGTAAAAACTCGCCGGATTTATCATTTTTGACTTAATTCACTCACAAATGGAGAAAAAAAAATGTATCCTCATCGTTTACAAGCTGTTGATTTTCAACCATTTAAATACAGTATAGTTTCAAATTCAGTCTGACTGAATCAGTCAAAACCTGGAGAGTAAAACTATCCAAATCAGTTTTCTTAGCCCCCACCTGCACGAGCGTGTTTCAGAACACAAAATACCAAAATATTTTGGGGAAGTGTCTTTTGGCCGGCGGAATATCGAACAGACCCCGATAGTTCCCTTATTTTTAATTTCAAGAATTTTGGTGAGTTTTAGAATTTTTCATCAGACCGTAAATGCATTATTTGTATGCTTTTCTGTTTAATGCAGTTAAAACAGTACTGGGACAAGATAAAACTGTTGATAAACATTTATTTGCTATCGGGGGGTAATCGCCACCGAAAAGACGATTCCGAGCAAAAAAAATTTGTTGGCCATCTAGTGGTCAAAAGTGAGTTTTCAAAACTTAATTTTCAGCATTAATTTTGTTTTGAGCATAATCGCATAGTCATCTCGTGCAGGTGGGGGTTAAGTATGTACAAAAAAAGTGTGAAATAATAATATATAAAATGTAAAAACCATAACTTTTCAGTTTATTTATAAAAAAAAGTGAAATAAACGCTTAAAGAATACTTTAAATTTTATTCTATTTATTTCGATAATTATAAAACTTTATTAAAAAGATTTGTAAACAAAATATACATTATCGATAAAATTTAAGTCTTAACTCATCAGAAAGATAGTGAAAGACTAGGTGAAACAAGTATGTAAGTGACTCAATCTGATTTGGTAGAAATACTTTGGTTAATGCGTTTATTGGGTGGTATAATTTTTATATTGATGACAAATTTTGATTTTACCAAATCAAATTCAAAATTGCTTAATGTGCGATGAGAAAATATTTTGAGAAAAAAGTGTTTCTATGGCCGCCGTGATTCACGGCCCGTGAGAACAAATACACTTTAAAAATTGCAAATTCCCGTATAAAATTAAAAACACTTGTACTCAGGATGATGACAAAATTATCTGTTTTCATCAAAATCAGCCGATTCAACGAATTAATCGTCTGACGGAATTATGTCAGGTCCTTAAAACAAGTATTATCTTTGCAATTGTAGATAGCCTTGAATTCCAAGCCTTTTGTTGTTCTTGAAAAGTTCATAACTTTTGAAAATATTTTAGAGCACCAAAAAGCCAAGTTTTCTGAATAACCAAAATCGTAATCTCAACAATGATTATAAATGTCTTTTTTCTGTCAAAAAGTTTATTGACTATTAAGTATAAATTGGCAATGATAATCAAATTCATTCAATTTCAAAAATGTCAAGCGTCATCATTTGAGAAACAAGCAAAATATTCAAAATTATAAACAGTTCACGGGAATCTGTTAATGACGACATTGGTGATAACGATGTGCTTTAATTAATTTGCTGATGTGCTATAATTTATGTGTTGGTAATTTTATCGGTTGAATTACCACACTTTTTGTGCTTAACGATCGGCTATTTAACTTTAATAATTTTCTCGATATTTACGTGTTTTTATAAATCCCCCTTGATTTGAAATTAGAAATTTTTCAAATGATAAATTAATTTTAGAGGCCATTTTAGGCGCTCGTCAAACCGAATATAATGTTCACTGGCACCAAATTCAGGGTGATTATGATTGATGTTGTGAAGCAAATCTCCCTAAAAAAAAAAGGAATATATTTTCAACATAGCATTTTATGAAATTTTAAATGATATCCAGATGTAAGATTGTAGTTAAAGGGGAGAAATGCCGTTTTCTTGGTTTTTGAGGGCAAATATCTGGAAAAGTATACATTGTGATACCTAATTGTTTAGCCTGGTAGATTAATTCAACCTAAATCTCACATCCCAAATCATGATCAAGGATCACTGATTGCTCGACCAATTAGGAACGAGTGTCAAAGTAGAGTTATATTTTGAAGCAAAAAGCCTATTTTTTCGTGAGTTTAGGGGATCGAAAATTTTTGATTTTATGAACCACAAGACACGCAAGCAGGTCGTGTATTATCGTTTTGAAAAATTCGAAATAAATTCGGTCTAGAAAACGCAAAAAAGGATTTTTTGAACTGATTTTAAGAGGCTCGCGGAAAAGCCTATTTTTTCCTGGATTTTTAGTCACAATATTAAAACATATATGGAAGAACAGCTAATGACCCCGCGGAGAGTGTGTACTATCAAAACCCAAATTTCGACGATTTTTTCTCTTTCAAAACTGTACTTCTAATTCCTGAAAATCCATAAATTTTGATTAAAATGCTCAAAATCAAGACAAGATATTTTCAAACTGATTAAGAAGTACTTTTCTAACGCTGTATTGGGTTGAAAATACCACCAACTTATTTCAATTATCCATATTTTCAGATTAAAACTATAAGAATAAAATTCTGAAATGTTTTTGTTTGAGCCTCGATTCATGAAGGGTACCCCCTTAAGGGGGTGGCATCGATCCGGCCAGATCTGGTACATCTTCTTCAGAGCGATAAATGAAAGAAAAAAAATGTGAAATTTATTTTTTTATTTTTTTCTTCAATAAAAGTGTCCATTCTTGCAAACATTTATATTTTTATTTCTTACCATAACTAATTATCTGGGAAATATAAAAAGCACTTTTCATGGGCTCCATTCCACTAAACTCGACTACAGTTTTTTTTAAAGACGAATAATAAACTTCAGACATTGTCGGGTGTTATGCGCTAAAAGTCTTGTTTATGTTGCTTATTAAAAAATTCCTTGATATGAAGTTTTTTTTCCCATGAAAATGGTTAAAAATGGCAAAAAGTGGAGAAAAACATCTTTTTAGATAAATTGACCTCAATTGTGTTTTGATATTAAAAAATGTTCTTACTATGTAAAGAAATGGCGCCTTTAACACCCACAATTTATTTGGAATTTTGACCAGCATAAATTTCAAATATTTAGTGCCAAATGGCACTTATCGAGTGTACACCAAGCGTTAAAAATTCATCGATAGTTTAGAAATGAAAATCGCGCGACCAACTCATAGTTGACATACGGATTTTAATAGATACCAAAACATTTAATATGTGATTGCCTGATTTTTTATGGAGAGTTCAAAAACCACTAATAAAAATTTTGGACTTGATTTGCGGAAAATTTCATATTTTTCTAAAAAGTCGACAAAAATGACAATAAAACATATCATGATTTTTCAAACAGCAGTCAGAAATATGTAGACATGCATGAAAAAAGTTAAAGTTGCATATTTTTTAGTTTTATTCATAGATTTCAAAAAAACGATCAGAAAAAATTTTGGACAAAAAATCGGGAAAATTTTCATAATGCTTTGATTTTTTTGAAAATTACGAATTCAAAAAATAAAGTTCGGACTCAAATCTCCCTCAAATAGGCAAAAATTATTTTTATAGTAGATGCACATTTATTCTGGTTCAGCTAACGATATTAAGCAGAATAAGTGAGCCACCTAATTAATTTCGTAAGTTAAATTGACTCCAGTCTGCCGAGTCGATGCCACCCCCTTAAATATAAAAAGATATTTATTCCTGGGGTCGTAAAATGCATTTTACCTCATAAACTACAAAAAATATTTCACAACCACTACCCTCTTAATAAAATATATTTTTGATTATTATTTCATCTTGAAATTTGTAAACGTATAGAGGATAAAAATTTCTGATAATACTGCTCGTCTGAACTGCGCGACCTTCAAAGTGTTTTTAACACCTCTATACGTTCATAAACTTCAAGATGCAATAATAATTGAAAAATTATTTCTAACCGCTTTATTTGTGCAAACGTAGATTGTGGGCAAAGTATACCATACCTTGTAGTGAAATTCAAGTTGAAAACTTATTCTTAAGTTGTGGCTAAAACAGAAAAAACAAGGTAAAACGAACTTGAACGCGTTCTTAGGCTGACTGATATAGTTATAAAACAAATTGCAAGTCAAAACAAACTTCGGAGGACATATATTTTAGCAGTTAATTCCCTTGAAATTTTTTTAAGATATTCTTGATTTTTTGGCGGTATTCATCGAGTGATGATGATCGAAGTTGGTACTTAATTGTTTTGGAGATATCCACTGTACCGAATGAGAAAAAATAAGCCCAGTGAAATTCCAGGTCAATTTAGTTCTGATTAAGCTCGTTAAAGACTGAGACCTGGGTTATTCTAATTTGGTTGGCTAGTTTAAGTAGCGACAAAAATTTAAAGGAGAATCTTTCTGTGAAATTAACCCCCTCAACTTCATTTTTTTACTAGTTGTTCGAATATTCTCAGAAACAAATGACGAATTGTTAAATCAAAAGACAGCCTGATGAGTAATATTTATTTTAAGAAAACAAATTATCCTATAATCGTTTAGAAATTGAACTAATATTTTATGCATATTCTGGATTTTTAGCATGCTTTTTTAAGTTTTATAGTCTGGTTTAAGGATAATCTTGCAATCTAGATAATCATACAATGTAGCAATTTGCTTTAAAATATAGAGAAACTGGCCGAAACAAAGTTATTCCAAATGGAAGCAACCGAACCATAAAAGACCACCAAAAAATTTGCTTAGTCGACTATTAAATATATCTGAAAAAGGCATCACTTGGCCTTTACTTTCGCGTTCGTGGGTGAACTAATTTGCCAAGCTCTTATTGGTCAAAGAATTGAAATCAGTTTCTCTCATAAGTCAAAAGCGGGTCAAACGCGAACGCGAAAGTGAAGGTTTAGTGATAGCAATATTTGATATACTCAAATCAATGTTTTAAGACAAAAGAGTCATGTGTGGAAATGATTCTGCTTCAATAAGAGGTCATGATCGATGGAATATTGTATAATAATCGACAAACAAAATTTCCGGAGACTTAGTTTCCACGTTTTACCTCTCATGATTTAGAAGCACAATTTTGAACGTTTTTTTAACAACCAAACTGGCCTAAATGGCAAAGTTCGACAATTTTAGATAACAGCGTTTTTGTTTTTGTGCTTGTTTATGACGGTTTTCTTACGAACCATTTACAATGTTTATTAACTCCGTATTAAGAAATACAGCGATAAGAAACGTCGGCTTATAATTTGATTTATTAACAACGTTTGCTCATGATTCTCGTCGATCAGTGACATTTCAGTAGAATTTCAGATTTGGAAAATTGTGATTTGGTTCGGAACAGATCTGACGGTTCGAAATCCTTCATCTAAAATAGAAAAAAAAATATTTGTGAAGTTTTTTAGAGAAAAAATGTCAGAGATTCTCCAAAACTGAAAAAAGGTCTTATTTCTTGTTTAAAAGGAGTGGGTTTTAAGAATCTTGTATTTAAATTTTTTATTTCATGTGCTTCTAATCATTGAATCCAGTGAGATTTGAAAATGATTCAATATATTTATTTTCAATGATTTGATTTTCCAAAAATGTGAAATTACTATACATTGACTATGTATTTAATTTCAATCAAATTTTTTGAAAATTTGAAATGCTGAAAAAATTTTACAAGATGTAATGGATAAGCTATTTTGTAACATCAATTAGCTTTAACGTTTTGTTGACACTCCAAAACTAACCAACAAACGTCATTTAAAAGAGTTTGGACCACACTAAAAGGTTTTTCAAATAACATATTTAATTTGATTGAATGATGGGACAAATATAAAATAAGTTAATCTATTGGGCTTGCAAAAAATGTTTAAGCTGGTTTATTATCAACTTATTTATTTGACTCCAGTTTTAAACCTGTTCCTTAGAAATTGAATGATGATAAATTCAATAAGTAAAGGACTATAAAAGTATACAAATTAGTCTACAATCCCTTCTCGGGCCATATCGTATACTTTATCACTTTTTGGTTAGAATGCGTAGCCACAACGTTGAAATCACAGGTTAAAAGGAGTAGTGGCTACGCATTCTAACCAAAAAGTGATAAAGGGATAAGGTAATAATATACATATAATGTATACGTAAGGTAATAATATACATATAATGTATACGTAATAATGTACATGCATTGCACTAACTTACCATTTATGAAAACCTACTTTTGCGATAAAATGGTTTCCATAACTGGTTGTGAGTTTCCATTAAAGGGTTATGGAATAAGCCTTATGGGTTTTCATTACAGGGTAAAAAAATTGAAAATTTTTGGGAAATTGTTTGAGTTTTTTTCTAAATTACATTCGTTCTGGGATCAATTATAGGGCAGCCGAAATCAAAAAAATTTTGCAAAGAGTTTTGAGCAAATTAAACACCAAAAACAGAGTTTATTTTACTCAAACATGCCTTGATTTTCAAAAATGGTTTCCATAAATAATAATTCCTTCTTTTTCAAAAATGGTTTCCATAAATGGTAATGGGTTTCCATTGAAGGGTTATTGGTTTCCATTACATGGTAATGGGTTTCAATTTCAGAGGTTTTCCATAAATGGTTAGTTAGTGTGCATATCTTATTAAAAACTAACTAGGGAGGTGTGGTCTGAGTGTGGTAAACAATAGTGATTTTAAGCGAGAGTGAGCGAGAATATACTGGACTCCCTGGTTACTAAGTAACTCTTCTTTCAAAGGTGTTTTCAACCCTTTTACTCAATTTTCCTGTCGGGTTGTGACTCACCGAAAGAAAACATCAGGCAATATCTGAAGTTTTTAATGAAACTTAACTTTGAAAATCATCAATTCAAAATTGTCACTCAGGAACGTGAGAGAACTCGATAATTGTACCGAATCGCACTCCTAAAAATGAAAATACGTTTTCGCATCATTTCAAAAAAAACTAAAAAGGTCTTACTTGAAAAACAAAAAAGATATCAAAATAAGTTCAAGATATTGAAGAAAATCACCGAGATTTACCAATAACGACGAAACTAAAGTGCTGTCAAAAATAAATCATATAATCTTAATTTTATATCAAGGCAAAGCCTCGGTCTATCCCTGTGATAGTTTTGCTTTTAATAACTTAAAATGCATAATTGATAATTTTTCGTTTTCATTGGAAAAAAGTTCAATTCGAGCCTACGGCTTTAAAAAACTCTCAATTATTCTCAGTGATAGATACTCACCATGCTAAATTTTGGACTTTCTGGTATATTTTATGAAGATAACCCATAAAAAAAATCTTGTTGCTTATACTCACCAAAATTTTATCAATAATTATCATGTCAAGAAATAAATTCATGAAGTTATTGCGCGCATAACTACCTTAGGTAGGTCTCTGGCATAATCACACCAAAAAAGTTTCTGTCGGGCTAACTACTCGATCCGTCCGAAATTTCAAAATTCAAAAGTGAGTACCGTTTTTAAGAATTCACGTTATTTCAAGAATACATCCTCCAAAATATCAAGCTGTAAAATTTTACCATACAACCTGAGAGAAGATAGACTTTATTGTAAGTTCATTTCGAAAATGTAACGAATTCGGAAGTGTATTAATAAGAGCAAATTTTGCACTTTTTTCGAAACAAGAAAAATTTTTTCTGTAGTTTAACTAAACTTCTCTATTTGGCTAAACTTTCATTTAAAAAAGTACAAACCAGCGACAAATACGGTATTAGTAATGCTCCTTTATATTGAATTTTAAAAATTAATAAATTTTTATGAAAAAGTTTATATTTCAAATATGATCTCAAGATCAGAGGGTCTCGCTGCAAGACCCAATCAACCGACATTATATAATTTTTCGGTTTGTAAAAGATTTCAGTCCAAGATTATTATTGCGATAATTATTTAGAAAAATTTTGTTTTAAGGGAAACTACGTTTTTTGGGAAAAAAGAACCAACGGTGGTTTTCAACACTTTAAATACTATCTTCTGCATCATCTTTTACCCCTTATTAGACGGTTAGGTATGTCAAATTTTATCTGATAGTATTCAGCTATTATGCAAATGCAGTTCTAAAATGAGTTTATCATGATTTTTCCTTTAAAGTTTTGATTAAATCTTTAAAAGTCAAAATTTTTGAAATTTTTGGTTGGTAACAAATATAATAAGGAGGGTTCTAAATAAAAGCTATTCTAATTAATTTGGATTCAAAATTAGAAAACATTAATTTGTAGATCTGTCCCTAATCTTGCAAAATATCATAAGTGCATCACAGACTGTTTTTTACTAACGATGCCTAAATGTGTTTGCCGCAGCACGTTTTTGAATCCGCGCCTGTGATTGGCTTGTCTTAGTTAAGCGATGGGTGTGGAGGCGCGCAAAAGCGCATAGTGGATCCAAAAGTATATAGGGATCGATATAACACTCATCTACTTTACTCGTTAAAAGAAATTATTTTTTTATTCCGAAATTTTTCTTTTCAGTATGTTTTGTGACAAGACTCTTGTCATACGGTTTGTCCAAATCAGATAACATTTTTACAAAACCAATAACGATCGAATGCCAATTTTTTTAAAAAAGGTTTTCTGATCTACTTCGAGGATAAATTTCAAAAATGATTCATGCCTAAAAATTGAGATGAGTTTTTTTCAATTTCTTGCTAAAATCTAATTTATTATTTTTGTAATTTTAATAATTTCGAAACAAAAAATTTCAATTATTGACTAAAATTTCCATGCTTGTGGATTTCAAATTGAATCTGCTCAAAAAAATGATGTCCCCGATTTTCAAGTTTTAAAATAACACGGGACTAGAAGAAAAATCGAAAAAAAATATGATAGATTCGTTACAAGGACAAAGTTATAGGGAAAAAGGTTGTTTGGCCGTTGCTATTTCAGGGTTTCTCGGTTTTTCGGGGATGGTGGTTCCTAATTTGACAGATTCAAGGTGATCATGCGCGAAATAGGAAAATATCTTAGTAGTTCTGAACAAACAAGATTGTAGGTCCCACCTTAATCTCAAAAATCAGACTGACAACAATTTTTTTTCGGCCTTACACTCTTTGTACCATGTCTGTAACACGGCATACTTTCCATATTTCAAAACCTATCTCGTCCCTGGTTTTTAAATCAAAGGCTTTGATATTCACCAATGATATAGGAACTTAGTAAACTTAAGGGCCTCGGTGCATTTTGAGAAATACCGATATAGGCTCTTGATGAAAAACTTTTCACTGGATTGATATATTGTTTTCAATATCCCTTTATCACTTTTTGGTTAGAATGCGTAGCGACTACTCCTTTTAACGTTTGATTTTAACGTTGGGGCTACGAATTCTAACCAAAAAGTGATAAAGCGATATACCATCAAAGTGATTCATGATCTAGGCAACTTTTGTAACTAGCGAATTTTTGCATTATGGGCCATAATTTATGGCTTTTTAAGAAAATTTTGAGTTCGAATTTAACTTTTCGAATTTGAGAAATTATGAGAAATTTTTGATAAAAGTTCCAAACATAATGAAAAAATGCCATATTTTTCGTTCAAATTTTTTTTCAATATTTGTTTCAAATCAACGAATATAATTCTACAAAATGATTACTTTAACTTTTCGACTAGGTCAAAAATAATAAGAAATATTTTGTTAAATTTTCTCATTTCTTGTTCAAACATTTTCAAACTAATTTTTTTGAAATCCTCAGCTGAAAATATTGGGAATGGCTACTTTCACAATATTCAAATCTGCTTTCGTTTTGTTTCTTTGCTCTTGTTTTTACTCTAAACCATATTTTTTTGGATGAAAATACGGTTTGCGCAAAATCTAGTTAAGCCCTCTTTAATCAAGAATGAATTTTTTTGTATTTCACCGAGACTTGCTTAATTGGTAAGTCGACCCATCCACCACGTAAAATTTAATAAATTAAACTCATGAAAATAAATATTTCTTTCGATGTGCTAAAATTTCGTTTTTTTGTCCTTTTCAGAAATTTCAATTTTCGATTTTGACGTAGAAATCATATAAAATTAAATTATATAAATTTTCGCTGGTGGTCGAGACCATTTTTTGAAGCTTCTAATTAATAAAATAGGAAAAATAAATTTTAAGGTAATTTAGACACCTTTGATAGCAAACGCGCGTTTTTTTAGTGTTTTTTCAAAAGACAATTCACAAAAAAAAAATAATCGATCTAAAAAAAATTAGATTAAACAAAGTGAGCTCAAAAGTGGCAACTTACGTTTGAAAACCTTTTATTCGAAAATTATGAAGTGGCAAAAAGTTTTCCATCAAGCCAAAACAAATTGAAAAAAGTGCAAATCTGTCAAAATCAACCGACCCCCTTCAAGATTTTAGGTTTTGAGTTTTCTCAAATTCGTCACAGATTTTCTAGAATGCCTGAAAACCGCCAATTTTGACCATTTTCGTTCTTGTAAACCATTCTCCTCCCTGGTTTTTATTTTTTTTGTATTTTTAATTTTTGTTAAAGTAAGATAATAAAAAACCCAAACAAATTGTATGTTCGGAATTTTTGATTACAGTGTTGAAGTTCTTTTTTCACTATCTTCATAACTGTCAATTATATTACAAAGTTTCATCAAAATTTTAAAGTTAATTCACTTCCGAGATAAAAATACTTAGAAAAATTTGAAAAATCCAAAAATTTCGAAAATTTTTTTTGTTTTTTTCGGGTTAATTTGGTTTTTTAAATGAATTACAATCGATTCGGTGCATTTTTATGACATAATAACTGCAGAAAATGTAGAAACCACCATCCCCTTAAACGTCAGAAAAGTGTGTGACGGTGTGGGGAAAAAATAATTGAACGTGATTCAAAGATATCAGATGTCTACTGTAAACTCTACAGGGTCTGTAAGTACACAAAGTTAAGTTTATATATGAAGCAGCTGCGGAAAAATAATTTATAATTACCAGAACAGAAAATTTTTCGCAAAAATTATTTCGTGCGCGATTAGGAAGTTTTTATGCCTCAATAAACACAAAACGTGCTGCGCCGCCCACTTCCTTTAAACATTATGATCTATAACCTGACAAATTCAGTAATTTATCAATTTAGTCGGAAGAATGTCCGAGTTTTAAAATCTCAAGATTATTATATGACGTATTTTAGGCTTCCACAGAAGGTGTCCCTATCTATTTCAACCTCAGCTCAACAAAACAGCTGAAATTAATTATTTGATGAAATTAAAACCTGAAAAATGAACGTTTGATTGAAAATTCGTAAAGAGATTTTACATTAAACCTTGAAATACACCTTGAAATTTATATTTAATCCAATTCAAAGCACATTAATATAAATCAACTTTTTGTCAATTTTTTAGTATTTCTGATTTAATTTAATACAGCCGTGAAATCAAAAAATCTGTTGAAAATTCTAGTTTGAAAATATGCCATGCTATTTTTTTATGTCTGAAGATTTTCATTTGAAAATAAAATTACTTTAATTATCATT
>SCLH01000493.1:332618-374208 GCA_004367855.1 Oikopleura vanhoeffeni
TTTTTTTTCGGAAATTTTTTGGAAAATGACCAAAAAAATCATATTTCGAGTTTGAGCTGGAAATTGCAAAAAAAGCCCACGATCGTCGATTACAATTGTTCTTAGGAATACGTGATAAAAATTTGAGCCATTTTGCAAATATATCGTAGGAGGAGATAGATTTTGAAGTCTGAAATTGTGAAAAATCGTCGGTTATTTGGCGTTCTAGAATTGTTCAGTCGCCGGATCAAAAAAAGCTCGACGATCAAAGATTGCCATACTACCATTACGTGATCTGTGAAAATTTGAGCTCAATTTGATATACCGTCTGGGAGGAGATAGTTTTTGCAGTTCGGAAAATGTCACCTTGTTACGATACTGTACCTATTGGTGTAACGGTCAAAAATAATTTGTGATGTACTTTTTCGCAAGATTAAGGATAGATCTACAAATTAGCATTTTCGGTTTTTCTCATGAACTGTTAGTTTTCAGTATATTTCACCGAGAAAATGTCAAATCAGAGTCGCATACCCCCTTAAAAGCCTAAAAAGCTGATTTTCCCTATTTTTCATGAAAAAAAACTTTCATATTAAAGAAATTTTTTAACATTTTTTTTTCTTTCAAAAATCACTCCGAAAAAATGTACCAATCTGCCACATCGCTGCTACCCTCTTAATTCGACCTACTTGAAACGCAGGCGGTAATTGAGTAAAAGGGTGGTCAGAGTAAGAATTTTTGGTGATTTTAAAATAAATTTAATGTATTAATTTAATTTTATCGAAAAAAATAAAATAAAGTTAATTTTAAATAAACATGAATTCGAAAAAGATTTCTTAGAAAAAAAAGACCACTGTGAAACACTAGCATTTATCGGTTGAAGAGAAATGAAAGGTTCTGGAAGTCCGCGAAGAAAGTCTGCGAACAAATCCTTAAGCTACAGCCTGAGTTTTCTCGTTTACTGCGTTTTTTTATTCTGAAAAAATGAACCAACCAGATACAGGTATTTCGGATATTGACCAATCACCATCGAGTATTTTTGCGGATTAAAAAAACCGCAGTAAACAAGAAAACTTAGGCTTTACTTTGGTCGATGTTAATTTTGAAATAGGCCGAAACACTTTAAAATGTCAAGGAAACAATGGAAATTCTCGAAAAAAATTTATGCTTACACTAAATCAATCTCATACCAGAAAAACTAAATATTTGTATCTGAATAACTATTGACCCATTTTCAAGCTCGCCGAAAATGTCTGCAAGACTTGAAAACATGCTTTCAAACTTCTTGAAATACCGATCCTTCATTGGTCAATCTGAACATATTTTTAAAAAGTGTATTTTTCATTGTTGCGTCGACCGGAGAATCTTGGTCTGCTGACCTGGTTAAAAAACGCCTATCTTTTGCCTAAGAACTTTGGAAAAAAAACCCTATCTTTTGCCTTCAACTATCCGCCGGACGTCAGGAACGAATAAATTTTATTTTCAGATGCGTAGGTTTTTGCGAAGGCTTACGTTGGTTTTTGCGTGGGTTCCAACTATCCGCCTCCAACTTTCCACCGGACCCTGCTGTAATCGAATTTAAATCATATTCGTTCCCATAAAAGTGCCTCTTAGGAGTGAATGGAGTGTCCACACCGTTTAAATTTTGAAATTTTGAAACGACTCTCGGATTAAGTTCTTAAATAGCCTTTTCACTACTGAAGCACTTTGGTTTGGAAAAGGATATCGATTAAAGACCCTCGCTGGACAGATCCTGCATACATATCATACATGTATTTGAATGATGCGAAATGAGATAATATGATTTGGTGGCCACCAAATTGAAGCCGATTTCATTGGCTTATTATGAGATACACGTTATTGATCGGCTGAAAGTATTCGTGACATCTGTTTTTTTTTAAAATTCAGGATTTGTCCGTCTCTAGTCCATAAATTTATAATGAAATCGGCATTTAACAATACTGATGGGAATTATCCGAATTCGCGGCATTTTATTGTTTGGCCTCAGCTATTGTGTTATAATAGAAAGGCCAATGAGTGGCGCGCATTGTAACCACACAACACCGGAAACCCCTTATCCTTATTGTATCATATGATAAATTATCATAAATTATCATTGATAATGATCATTCTGGATTATCAGCTCAAAAATTTATGTGTAAATTTTTTTTATTTGATCGATTATCTCGCAGCAATATATCAAAATGATTCGAGAATACCAATAAATTTCCGAATTGCCTAAAAAATGGCCCATCAATTTAAGCGGCCAAACAAGATCTGGTTTCTGCAAGATAAGTCTATGAAGTTATAACGTATTTAAAAATAATCATATTTTAGAATAGCTCAGAATATACTTTATTCAAAATATTTTCAGATCCCATCTACACCCTTAATTTATTGAGTGTTTATAATATTATGTAAATAGTACTATTATGAAAATAAAATTAACTCTTTTTTCTGACACGGATATAATACGGAAATGGTTGATCATTAATGCAATTTAATCAAATCGTTAAAACAAAACTTTGACGATACAAAAACATCACTTTCGTTACTGCGAAATGTCCATTATTCACCGTTATTTGCACAGATACATGAAATTACGCGTCGATTGATTTTAACCCATTTTGAAAATATTCTCATATATGGTTTCGATTTTACCATGTGCACGGCACTGTTTTTCTTAATTATGAGACCTTGTCATATTTTTTCGGACAAGTTCGTAACAGGGGGTGCTGAGCGAATGGTTTTACTTGTGCAACATTAGCATGATTGCGTTTTTGAAAAATTTGAACCGATTTTATTGGTTTATCTTGTAGGGATAAATAATTCATAATGGTTAAGTTTTTCACAATAATCTAACTTGTGGTCAGAGTTTCTTTCAGTTTTCTGCTTAAAAAACATTTTTTTTCAAAAGTTTACAATATTTGTTCGTTTGATCAAAAATTATTTTCAAAAATATTTTTTTACATGTCAGATTTATTTAATTTTTAGCTAAAAACGTTAATTAGTCAAATGAAAATATAAATTCATGAATAAGAGAAGGCTTAATTAATTTATAATTTTAATCCACACAAAATTGTTAAAGGACGTACTCCTAATGAATTGAGGGCCTCAATAAAAATAAAATTTTGAACATTTTGTCAAATTGAGGGCGTCAAATTTCGAGGCTCTGACAAAAATGTTCAAAATTTTATTTTTTGGTTTTTGAAATATGAACAATTTGTAACACACAGTGTGTGACACACTGATGATATTTTTAGCACCAGCTTCAAATAAAAAAATAATAACTTCTTGGCATGTAAAGGACTTTCCTCTGAGGAAATAAAATATAATTTTCAAACTAGTAAGTGCCTATCGGCACTAATCGGAGTACAGGGTTTCAAATGTTGATTACACGGGTCAAGAGAGTTATCGATGTTAATTGCAAGAAGATAAAGGGCGCTTAAAATTTTCTTTACCTTATTAATAATTATAGAGAGATCGGCATGAGGAAAATAAAAATCGATTTTCGATACGTATCTGCTTTTCCGATATAGACCATATCATATGGTTCGATTTTCGATACGTATCGATTTTGCAAGTCTTTTTATTGAATCGTATCGGTCGTATCAACTCAAGCATCAAAAATAACTGTCTCGGATCGACTGACCCCTCAATTTTCAAAATATTAAATCGTATCGGATCGACAGACCACTTAAACTTTACAATCATATTGGATCGGATCAACTGATACCCAAATTACGACAATATTGGATCGGATCGTATCGGAAAAAAGTACTATCCAGTCCGATTCATTAATTCTGATACGATCCAGTTTTGCCGATCCCTGGTCCAAAATTTATACCTTATAAATAAGTAAACTTCTTCATTCTTCAAAACCGGTTTATTTTCATTTGTGCATTCTAGTACATTCATTTGATTTTTTTGCGTAAATTCGTCCGATCAAAGATCTCGTCATGTTTATATGCTGTAGATATTCGGCTGATCTGAAATATAAATTGTGTCGTAATAAATGGGCGCCGTACTAAAACAAAATTTATTAAAATAGAAACATTTTGGTCAGCCGAAACTTCAAATTAGTTTTGAGTTTATTTATGAAAGCATTCATTAAATAATGATTATCGATGACGAAAACTTGGAAGCAATCCTTGAGAGTGCATTCGAGAAAAAAAATATTAAAATTTCAAATGAACATAAGCAACTTTAAATCAGATTTAATCGGATTTGGCATAAAAATAAATATTTTTAGGAATTAATTCATTTGCATTATTTCGAAAGTTATTTATGAATTATATATTATAATTTATTAATCTTTATTTATAATTCGTTAGTAATGTACTTATTCAAGACTTATTCAAGAGTCTGATTATGAAATTTTATCAAATTTTTACTCAGTTTTATATTAAAATTTCACTATTTTAATTTCACAGTCATCATTTTCTTACTGATACATCCAGGACTGGTACAGAAGCTCTCACCGGTAGACTTTTTTGAAATCGGTCAATGTGTTCTTAAATGGTAAACTCATTACATTTGTTTTTTTGAACTTTTGCTTACAATTCTGAAAGTCCTAAGAATATAATTGCCGGAAAAGTTGGTGAAAACGTTCTTCTCATATGGTTTTAGAGATTTAATCGAATTATTATGGTTTTGAGATATCTCAAAAAGTACAAGTTGAAAATTTTTATGATTTTTGAATTTGAGAATTCTAGATTTCTTAACAAAGCATACTTTGACAAAAATGTTTTTTTCCACAAAAACACTATACAGGAATAGTGTTCGCCGAATTTGCCAAAATCGCCAAGAAAAACCTACGCAATTTGACAATTTTAAGCTTAAGAGGGTATGCGAATCTGATTTAATAAAGGCCTTAGAGGCATTAATAATGGTTCAAATTGATACAGGGTGATAATTTAGTGTACTAAGAACCCAATCGTCAAAATTGTTTTTCGAAATTTCCACATTTTTTTTATTTTCGAAGAATTTTTAAAAAAATGAAGTAAAAAAATAATGTTTCTCACCATGTTTCACTTGGTTTCTTTTGACCCTACTTTCGAAAAAATCGAAGCACTTTTTTTTTCGGAAATTTTTTCGAAAATGACCAAAAAAATCATATTTTTAGTTTTAGCTGTAAATTGTCAAAAAGCTCGCCGCAATTAATCACATATGTTCCGAGGAATACTTGATAAAAATGTGAGTCATTTGGACTTATATCCTCGGAGGAGATAGATTTTGAAGTCTAAAATTGTGAAAAATCGTCGGTTATTTGGTGGTCAAAAAATTTTCAGTCGCCGGATAAAAAAAAGCTCGCGATTTAAAGGTCGACATACTACCGTTACGTGATCTTTACAAATTTGAGCTCAATTTTATATACCGTCTGGGAGGAGAAAAATTTTACAGTTTAGAAAAGGTTTTCTTGTTAACATACTGTTTACTATTGGTGTAGATTTCAAAAACCATATGTGATGTACTATTACGTAGGATTAAGGATAGATCTACAAATAAGTATTTTCGGTTTTTCTGATGAGCTCTTACTTTTCAGTATATTTTACCAAGAAAATGTTAAATCAGAATCGCATACCTCCTTAAATAATGCCAGTGCCAATATCGACGAATCTGCAAATATCACCGAAATACCAACTATCGCCGGATTTTTTCGAAATTTCTATCACAAATAACTTTGTCGGCGTCATGAATTATGTCATTTTTGAGATTGAATTTTCCAAATTTACTCTTTTTAAACTTTTATTTGATTGCGTTTGGCGGAGTACTTAATTTTAAAAATTGTTCGAAAAATGACTCATTTCGATCGCTTACGCGTTTTTTTCATTTTTGAACAAAAATTTTTATTCTGTCACCATATCGCCGAAAGTGCAAAATATCGCCGAAAACTTTTGAGGATATCGGGCCCCCCTGGTATTTTTAATTTTTGTATACAAAACTCTTCAATTTAAATTCGAATTTAACTACAAAATAAATCATTTTAATCTACAATGTAGCTTTCCAAGCAAAAGTATTGATATAGAGATGGTATTTGTACCAGTTAAAGAGGAAAGACTGTATTTGAAAACTTTGAAATATGAGGAATTTGACTAATAATTGCAAAGCTTAAATGACGGGATAACTATAATTTATTTTACCAGTTTGAAAGACTGTGGGACTCTTATTTTCGGTTTGTAAATATTATTTGAAAAGTTGTTATAATTTTCGGCTGATTCACATAATCCAAAAATTAGAATGTTGTTCAACAATTATTGAGTAAATTCAGGAAGGGCTGAAATATACCACGCGGTACGTACACCGGAAAATGTATTTTGAAAAATAAAGCTTGATCTACATTCTCAGACTTGTATTTAGAATCTTACTCGCGGAAGTGCATGAACACATTACTCGGTTTTACCATCAAAACTGTTGTAATCTGCTGGAAATCTTGAAATGTAGTCAAAATATTTAATAGAATTGGCTTTCCAAGCATGTTCTTGAACACTGTAAACTTTCGGAGAACGAGTAAGTGATAACATGAGTCGTGCTTGTAAAAATGATCGTAAAACGTATCGACAGAAATATTTCATCTGGAAGTGTTTCAATTTCTATAGGAGATAACCTCGAAAAAGTTATCCAAGATCGTTAATTTGAAGAGATTACTTCTTAATTTTGATCGAGATGTGTACTTGTCATGAACATAATTGACCTTTAGTTAGCTGTTTAGATAGTTATTTGAGTACGATGACCAACAAACCATATCCATGATATAATATCCTGTTATAAGATTCACGTTAACCCCTTCACAACCTTTGACTATCTAAAGGCAAAAAACATTTCGGGAGCCAAAACGGCGCAGAAATCACATCGTCACAGATCTACAATTCAAATATGTCATAGAGTTTGCAATTTTATGTTCCAAATATTGGTTGAAAATTTTATACGATGAGCCGTTCGAAGTTCATTTTTTTCCTACTTTTTTTTAGTTCTTCGTCAAGTTCTCCTAAAATAAGATTACATGTGTGTATAAACCGATCATATATTGCGAACTTCTGAGAAGGCAAGTTTTAGAAAAGTATTTGATGATTTTTTGATATAAGTTTTTTATCTGCAGCTCTTCGAGTTAATTAATCCCTTTTTTTTTTCCCCCCCCCCGAAAAGGAATAACTGGATAGTGTTTCTTTTGTGACATGTTTTAGAAATCAAAAATAGAATAAAATATTTTTCAAGAAATATTTTTCAAAAAATATTTTTCAAAAATTGATTTTCGAAAGAATTGAACGGCAATTTAACTCCAAATAAGAGCCGACAAAGACAAATCCGATCAAATATAAACTAAGTGGTACTCGATTTGAGGTTTTCAGCACGATTTAGCAATATATTTTCACATTTTACTGCACATATTCTCGACGCGCGGCATATGATAATTGTTTTGTAAGCGATAGATGATATATTTTCAATTGAGACCAGCTTTCAATAGCTTAAAGTTTCACTCCTTTTTTCTTCTACTGAAACTTTATTGATCAAATTTTTGAACTAAAGATTTTTTGGACAGAGAAAGTTTGAGGAAGTTAACAATGGCTACGATAAAAAAAGCCTTTTCTAGGGAAAAAGAGCATTTACTTGTCAGAGCTCTTTAAAGGGCGGCTTGAGCACTTGCATAGTCAGATCAGAGAATCACTAAAGCCGATTTTTTAGGTGGTAGTAAATTTTGCTGTAGGCCTATAAAGGACCGTGGCCGCTGCGTAACTAACCCGCAGCGATGCGCGATAAATTTGTAACACATCTATGTCATCTGTAAAAAATGTATGGTTTTTCAAGAAATACAAAGTGAGTGAACCCCTCTTTTCTCTTGCAGTTATCTAGTTCACAAACTTCGAAATTTAAAAATGTTACGTGTTATTCAGTTAATTGTATCCTTGATCTCAATCAGTGAAAAATAAGTAAATTGTTGTCTTTTCCAGTTTTTCCGGTGTGAGGCGAAGTTCTCGTTTCTGGGTGTGAGGAGGTTAAAGATGAAGTTAAAAAATAACGTTTGCTCGAATTTGACCACTAAAACTTCAAAATATCGACTTGACGTAAGCCAACTTTCTCATCAGTGTTTCACTAGCTTTCTTTTGAGCCTACTTTCGAAAAAATCGAAGCACTTTTTTTTTCGGAAATTTTTCGGAAAATGACCAAAAAAATTATATTTCGAGTTTGAGCTCGAAATTGCAAAAAAGCTCTCCTTTATCTCTAACATATTTTCCGAAAAAGTGATAAAGGGATATACCCCCTTAAGGGGGTTCTATAGGCAAAATGGACTTTTTGAATTGCTTATTTCTCTCGGCATAGACGTAGGAAGTGACTAAAACATTTTGATGAGTTAGTTTGTAATCTCTGGAAGACGTTTTAAATTATATTTTAAAATAGCATGTTGAACCAACCGGTAAATGAGGTTAACCAGGAGCAAAAATTGCCTATAAACTGCCTATAGAACCCCCTTAAGGGAGTGGGTGTCGCTGATTTGGGCCTCTTCCAAGGTCATTTCTCGCCAAACTAGCAAAGTTGATATTCCAAAAACATTTGTTACTAACAGAACCAACCTTCGCGGTAATTTTNCGTTTCTGGGTGTGAAGAGGTTAAAAAATATCATTGCAGTAAATTGTAATTTTATACTTCTTATTTTCAAAGAAGCAATTTGATAAGTGCAAGAGTTGTCAAGTTGTACGAGTTAGGTGTACTTTTAAATTTTTGAAAATAATCAACTTTGCTTTTAATGTACGTTCGAGTTTTTTATATAAAATTTTTAAAATAGTATCTTTGAAAAATAATCTGAATCATCTTTTTTCAGCAATTTTTTTGATAGTGAAATTACTTTTGTAAAACATATTTGATATGATTTATTTAAATGTTGAAAAATAATGTCCCGAAGTTCGCTTGAGAGACAGTCTTGTTTTATGACTACAAAGGTTAACGAATTTCTCGATGATCAAAAAGTCATCATCAATTCTTTCAAATAAACACTTTCAGTTAAGAAAAATGTTAACACGCTTAGGATAAGGCAGGCCCGACAAAAAAAATTTTCCTACGGTTGGTCCTTTTTGATACGTCCTAAGAAATCATGAATAAAATGATCTATGCGAAAAAAATATCACGCGGTGAGTTTTCAACAACGCAAAACTGTTTTAAAAATTGCCTTTCTTTTGACTTGGAATTTCAAAATAAATTCAAGTATAATTTCAAGCAAAATAATAGGCAAATTTTTCTCAAAAAATACTGATTTTTGAAAAAAAGGGACATAATTATGTTTACAAAAATTTTTCTGTGTCAATTTCAGCACAGAAACTAAAAGTTCTCCGAAATTAACTGAATCTGAGTTGGTCGATTTTTTCCGTTCCTACCTTAGTCTAGGAACGAATCGTTCCGAACAATTAAATTTATTTTCTAAAGATTTCGTGAACCATTTGACAATTTTTCAGAAAATTGTGTACTGGAATTTATATTTTTGATGGGCTTAAATTTAAAAATTATTAACGAAAAACTAAAAAAAGGGTTTGTGGTTTCTACCTTAGTCCACAATATAAAAAAACGTAGGCACATACTTATAGTTTGCGATAACATAAATAAAAACCATTTCAAATTGGCTAAACATATCCTGGTTAATCAAACTCCAAATATCGAGGGTCAGTTTCCTCTCCACCCAAGATATAAAGGATCGATTTAACACCTAATTTTGCAAAAGGTGTAAAAGTGTTCCACCGGAATTAGTCTACGTAATTAACTGATGATAACCTATAAACCCAGCAGGAATTTTATTTCGGGAACCATTTCAAGGGAATTTATGAAGTCTAAACGAATAAAAAAAAATTTGGCTCAACCGGTGCTTAATGATATTTTGAATTCGTTATAATCCTGGGAGCATGATTGTAAAAACGATCATCTCCGACCGGATTTTTTCCTCGGCCCCATGTTTCCTTATCTTTAACCTACACAAACCTCAGCTCTTTTACATGCCTGCCTGGGAGATTGCGAAAAACACTTATCATAATTCACTTGTTATTTCAAACGCCTAAACAGATTATTTCGCTAACATTATAGGTGATGGCGCCAATAGTTTCTCGTCATGATCTTCTTATTATACTCTTTATTTACCACTCAACATTAACAGATCGCCACTTTTTCGAAATTTTATTTCTGCCAAATGATTAACTTTTGCAAACAGTTGGAGGACATAGATACGCAGAAAGTTCAGCCATAAAATTTCCAAAAAAATGTTTTGAACGAAATACTGATCGAAGTTTCGTATGTTTAACAAAAATCCTTATTCTCTAACTACAGTAACTACAGTGAATTATAACACAAATTCATGCTGCTTTTAAAATTCAACTCGTTTATACAGCCTGAGTTTTTTTAATTGGGCCATTTTTTTCACCAGTCGGCTAGACAGGGAGATTGAATTACCGTCAAAATTGGGCATAACATATGATTCATTGGTAACANTTTTTTTTTCGATAATTTTAAAACTTTATTAAAAAGATTTTGAACAAAATAAAGGGTTTATACTATGTAAAGATTATCAGAAGTTTTTGCTGGTCTTGCCAAAAAATTGCGTGATTGTGATTCATTTACATTATTGTAAGAGGTGCAACTTACAAGGGATATTTTTTGAAGCAAAAAAAATCTAACTAGGGGCATTCCGATTGATATCCAGGTCAGACCCTTTTATTTCACAGAAAATGCCCCGGGAAATCGTATGACCACCAGTCATATCGATTTGAACAAACGGCTTTGAATTTCCCATCCTATGTATAGTTGCTTGCTCAGTTCGGTTTAGACTGTCTACAAAGACCCGAAAAGAACGACGTTAGAATTTTGAACGTCTATATTTTGTTTATGGGCCTTGTGAAAATGTTACAATTTTTAAATTTATTAATAAAAGGAAAAATTTATGTGGATAATGGTTATGCGAAAATGGTGGATTTTTGTGATTTTGTTTCAGAGGTCTGAAAGCTCTTTACATTTTTTTTTAATTAAAAATGCGTATATTTTTCTTATTCTAAAAGCAATTTTTTAAGACAAGACAAAAAGAAAACGACAGAGACAGAGCATGACGAGTTAATTTTGCAGGATGACGATAGGAACACATAAAAATGGAAATTGGGAAAATAAGAAATCATCAGATTTTGAGAAATTTTGTACAATGTTGTCTTTTTTGTTTTTGTTTTTTGACTGCATGAGAAAAGAACCTACGAGTTAAGTTAGGGTTGGACATGAAATAACTAGTATATAAAACTGAAAATCACTTGAATAATATTTTGCGCGAAACCCAAGCTATATTCGTGTATTGTTTGAACATCTTCTTCAGATAAGTCGTATTTTTTCTTGTTTGAAATTGTCTCGCGACAATTTTCAAAGTTATTTTTCTACTCATTTCTCTCAGTTAATATAAAATTAAAATAATTATTTAATAAAATAATATTTTATTCAAATACTAGAACGATTTTTCAATGTTCCAGCAAAAATTGGGCCATTTTTTTCACCGGTGAAAAAAATGGCCCAATTTAGACTTTGTTGTTTTTGGCCATTTTTTTACCAGTCAAACGCTGTCTAGCCGACTGGTGAAAATGGCCCAATTAAAAAAAACTCAGGCTGTACAACCATATTTAATAAAATGAGTCATTGTGCCAGAGATTTTGATTCAACCTGTCTATCAATGTGGCTTAAAAATGCCGCTCATTGGATGATTACGCCCACGTTTTTTGAACAAACAATCTATTTCCTTGTAAAAATTATTTACGAAAATGGTATACCTATCTGCCACTCCTATAGTTTTTAATGAGCTGATTTCGACCAATAAGGTGTTCGGATATAAAATTGACTGCTTGTTTTGATTGGTCGAATGTTGAATTTGCGTTAATAATTAATCACAAAAAACATTTTTTCTGTTTATTGACGAACTCAAAAATATTATTAAACATGCATGATCAACCCATGAGATTCTAGTCAAACGTATTCAAAACAAAAATTTCGATTTGCTGTGAAAGCAATATAAGTAACTAAACAAGTATTAAATTCAGTGGGTTTGAGACATAAAATTATAATATTTTTTCTATCCAAATAGGTTTTATTCGACGTTTTGGCTAAGCAGCCATTTTCAGTGTCAGAGAAAAGGATGAACAGAATTCGAAAGTTGAATTATTTGAGCGCGAAATCAGATTTTGCGAAATTACACTTTTTGATTTTATGAAGGTTCGTTTTCGCGAAACTAAGTAATCGAGCCTCAGATAGGTACTTAGTTAGTCAACAAGTATTAAGTTCATTTCAAGGTATTTTTACTAAAATAATAGGCTGTCCGCAGTCGAGAAAATTTGAAGATCGAAAATTTGAAGATTATATTTACTCCTGCTTATTTTTTACTAGATTTTCAGCCAACATTTTTAAATAATTCGGCTTTTGAAAGAACACAAATATCTTGTTAATTTCAGAAAAAAAATTAGTCCGATAGACCAATTTTTTAATTTTATTATTTACAAGATTTTTTTGCTCAGTTTGAGCCATCTAAGATTGCTATCGGATGAGTTGTTTTCAAAAGCCGAATTATTTAAAAATGTTGGCTAACAATCTAGTAAAAAACGACCAGGAGCCCCCGAGCTTTTGATTCGTCTAGATTCTAATGACCTAAACTAAGAAAAATTTACTTAAAATTGTTTGCTTTAGTTTAATGACCTTGAATGGTATAAAATTGAATAAAATAACTTCCCAAAAAGGTATTAAAATTCCGGTGACAATTTCGAAAAATCTTAGTTTGGAATTTCGGGAAATTTTTTTAATAAAAAACATATTTTCAATATATTGACTAGTTTGATAGCCTTAATCCAAAAAGTCCGATAGAAAAAAGGGTATGGGAAGCGCTCAGTCGTGACCATTTCAGTAATTTGAAATAAATCATGCGTTACATATAAATTATATTCCAGAAGAAACTCATACTATGGGTCTCATAATATTAATCAACAGAAGAACCCTTTTTAAATATATTTCAAAAAAATGTACATTGTTGGCAAAATTGAACGTGTGATTGGAATTTGATGAACATTTATAGGAGTTTTGAGGTATGAATTTGTTTGAGCCTTGAGTTTGAAAAAATAGCGCCGCAGGGGCTCTTTTAAAGGTCACTGAGCAATAAACAGACTAGCAGAAGCTAGACTTGACAGGATTCCAAATTATACACGAATGTCTATTTGGTTTGTATTTATTAAATACTAAAAGTACCCAAAATTATAGTGATTTTGCGAATATTTACATTGTCACGCGGCACCAGTGTATTTTTTTACTAATTAGAATGTTATTTTCTCTTGTTTAACATTCAATATATTTTGTCCCTATAAAAGAGAAATATTCCCTTGCTTCCACTAAACAAGGTAAACCATTCGTATTATCGCTCGATTCGTAATTTTAAGCAAGATTTAAAATTATATAATGCTGAGTTTAGGATTGTGATATAGGATTCTTATTAATCAACATTTTAAAAATCAAACGTGATAATTATCTGAAAGTGATCTCATTTTGGATTTAGATTGGTCGAACTTCAATCAATCAAGATTGAGAATTATTTTATTCTGAATTATTGAAGGTTCTGATTGGTCAATATTTAAAACAATTCAAATTGAGAATAATTTAAATGTTATCTTATTTTGGATTTTGATTGGTCGAAATTTAAACGATTAATGTGGCGGTTGCAAAATGGTACTTTTGTACTCCACTTTATTAAGATACTAAACTGCTTCGAAACTTTGAGAATAGCCATTTGATAGATCTATCCTCAATCTATAAAATAATTAATCAGAGGAATAATTTTGGCCGACCCTGGTGACCACCATGCAGCAAATTCTAGAACACCTAATCGAAATTTCAAAATCTATCTCCTCCTAGAGCTCACATACGATTTCACTCAAACTGGGCATGAACCACGAAAACACGTATGACTGTAATTTGATAAAGCGGATTTTTGAATTCCCAACTACTTTTTTCTAGAACTGCGAAAAACCGCCTAATTTCAAGGTTTTCGGTATTTAAATTCTACCTCCTCCTAGGTTACATTTCAGAATGCATTATAAATTTTGGAAAAGATGAAGAAATATGTTTTTTCTTATTTTGATGAAGCCGAATTTTGAAATGTTTTGTTGAATTTTAGAAAATCGCATCACAGTAAACCGGAAGTGAAAACTCGAAAATAAAAGTCGTCGGATTTAGTCAAAAGTACCACCGAATTAAAGCTTGGGTGATGCCGAGAAGAAAATCTGCTTACAGCTTTTTGATATTTTGAGGTTTTCTGGTCGGTAAAATTGGGTTTCAATGTTTTCCAAAAAAAAATACTCAGAAAAAATTCTCAAAAAATGAAAATTTCGAACTTATTTTTGGGTTTTATTTTTGTTTTTTTAATAAGTTTATGCTTTCTGAGTGCTCCCTAGCAATGTCGTGCTATTTTTACCCCAAAGTACCCTAAAAAGAGTCCGACAGCTACCTCCTTAAATTTTCTGTATGTAGGATGAAAATTTAGTGTATTGTTTATTCTAGATTCTTAACGCTTAATTTTTGTCACCATAGCAAAGAATTTTTGAAAAAAAGTCCGATTATTTTTTTTAATCGCCGATAAACTATTTTTTGAAACTATTTGTTTATACAACTTTCTTATCTTTTACTATGAAACTGGTTTTCATGTTCAGAAGCCTACCCGGTTTGCGGCGTAACATTTTAAAAAGTTTTTGCTATCAGCCCTAGTTTGCCACGGATTATAAAATTTTTTGTTTTGAAATATTTCACGGTAATTTCTGTTTTAATGTAAATAGATTAAAAAGCTCGAATATTACAGTATTACTTCGCTAAAATTTTGATCGTGATAATAAATGAAAAATAATTTTGAGTGCTATTTTGACTGCAGGAATTCCAGCTAAATTAAGTTGGTACCGTTCTGTGTACTAGATTCTGAAATGCAACAAAATATGTGAGAGACAAAAAATGAGTTTACAGAAAAAAAGTTTAAAACCTAGCTAAATATTTTTTGTGGGTCGTTATCATTGTTTTTATTATCAGGACAGAATGTACATGATAAAGTATATTTTTCGCTAACAGCATTTTGAACGTTTTCATCCAAATTAAAAAATATATATTCTAGGGCACTCCAATTAAAGGAAAGTGTATTGAGATCCTTATTTGACTACGTTATTTGACTACTTTTTTGCGATAGTAACTAATAATTGCATTATTTTTTTTATTTAAATATGATAAACATCTTAGATAGGTTTTTAAGATTTGGTCTTTGAGGCTCTCTAGCGGTTAAACTTGTAATCAAAAATCTTACCAAGCTTCATTGTCATTTTTTTGCCCGATTTTGTATAGTCTCAACTTTGAAGCGAGAAATCTATTCGCGACGACTACCCCCTTAGGTATACGACTCTGATTTGACATTTTCTTGGTGAAATATACTGAAAACTAACAGTTCATGAGAAAAACCGAAAGGTGACATTTTCCAAACTGCAACATCTATCTCCTCTCAGACGGTATATCAAATTGAGCTCAAATGTGCACAGATCACGTAACGGTAGTATGTCAATCTTTAAACACAAGCTCTTTTTTGATCCGGTGACTGAACAATTCTAGAACGCCAAACGACCAACGATTTTTTACAATTTCAGACTTCAAAATCTATCTCCTCCGAGGATATATTTGAAAAATAACTCAAATTTTTATCAAGTACTCCTCAGAATATATGTAAGAGATAAACACAAGCTTTTTTGCAATTGACAGCTAAAACTCTGAATATGATTTTTTTGGTCATTTTCCAAAAAAATTCCGAAAAAAAAGTGCTTCGATTTTTTCGAAAGTAGGCTCAAAAGAAAGCCAGTAAAACACTGATGAGAAAGTTGGCTNACGCCAAGTCAATATTTTGAAGTTTTAGTAGTCAAATTCGAGCAAACGTTATTTTTTAACTTCATCTTTTAAAAAATACTAAGAAAAAAATCTAAAAAATGCAAAAATTTCGAATTTTTTTGATGATTGGGTTCTTAGTACACTTAATTATCACACCGTATCAATTTGGAGCATTTTTAAGGCCTCTAAGGCCTTTATTAAATCCCCTTAAGGCAGTAACCGAAGCCTTTCACTGTTTTTAAACGGAAATGTTGTACAATTTTGAAATTTCAGGATATTTGAGATAATTGTTTGAATTTTTCAAAAAAGGCAAGAAAAAGTTTTTTGTATTACGGTAGTAGTACCGGTCCAAAAATTAGATTTTCGGCTTTTTCACTTTAGTTTAATTCAGCAAAAGCAAATCGGTAACAATCACCCGACGGTTACTGCCTTAAATATTTATGTGATTGTTTTTTCAAAATTTATAGTTCAATATTTTTGAGATTTTTTTCAAAATTTATGGTTCAACATATATAAATATTGTATACAGCAATTTAAAAAATGAGAGAATAGTCCAAATAAATTTTCCGTAATCGAATTTAGTGGTCAATAAATTAATTAAACTATCTTTTTCTACGACTACCAACCTCCCGCTGACTTTGGCTGAGCTTAAAAAAAGATAAGGTACAATTTATTGGCTACACGATTCTTGTCGGTTTCATTTTCAATCAATCAAAATAAATTTTTTGTCATGAAATTTCCCAAATCAGAATTTTTGATGAGATGAATTTTAAAAATTATCCACAATTGCTTTATGACCTAGTAGGTATCCGGCTGCCGGATAAAAAGATCTATAGTTGGAATTTTAACATGTTAATAATTGGCCTAAAAAATTAAGATGAAGTTAATAAACCCAGAGAAAAATTAGATACAATTTTTTGATAAAAAAAAAAAATTCTGTATACTTTATAAAATATTAAAGTGTTTTAAATTTGTAATATATTCTCATACCATTTTAGAATTAAATCAGCCGTATATATTCAACTAGGTCTGCTAGCGTTGCATTGGTTAATTTCTAAAATCACATTACTGTAAAATTCAAATCGCATTCATTTAAAAAAAACATTGTAAATAATCAAAGTTAAAAAGTTTCGTCGAAAAAAGAGAAAATTTTCCAAATAGAACCTATGTCAATAGTTTTGACGTCAGAAAAGGTATTCAATCATTTTAGATCTCAATCACTAAGATTCAGAATTTGAGAATATAATTCGGAATGGTCAAAATTTAAAAAAGAGTTCTTAAATTTCAAATTTCGTACACTTTTCACCACCTAAACCGCAAAGATATAACGTTAAAGTCGCCCATGTGCCATTCATTGGATAGATTACGAAAATCACATTTTTCAGTTTCACCACACTTTTGCTACCGTATAATTTAATTTTTAACATTTATTGAATCTTTCTTGACAAGATTTTTTTTATTATCATACGAAAATCGTAAAGCTTTAGTAGTAACAAACTTGTAGTAACAAAATATCCAAATGCTCGAATCAGCGCGAAATTAGCCGGAAGTTGACATGACTAAATTAGCCACTTGATGATTTTTACAAGATTTCTTCAAGTTCATTATAATAAAACATTGAAATAGGTAAGATTGAAATGGGTAATAACAAAGTCAGAAAATATTCCAAAAAAAACCAGAGAAATTTAGCCATGGCAACACCTTTTCTGATTAACTACTATCGATGACCGTCAGCTATTCATCAATGACTATCCTTTGATTATTGTACTTTTTGGCACATTAGGACATTTTTGCAGATGGTATAGTAAAAGATGCTAGTAAATGGAAAGATTATTAATAGAGACGTTATTGTTAGATGAAAATTTAAATTAATTGAATTCTTGCGTTGATTAAAGTGCAATTAAAAAATTTTAATTCATACTTTTTTTAAAATTGTGGCTTATTATTGACCAATCACCGTGTGCGCCTTGACCGCAAATTAGAGAGAGTACAAGTGAATAAGGGATATACAGTATATCATATACTGCAGTTTTGGTTATACAAA
Organism: Oikopleura vanhoeffeni; assembly: GCA_004367855.1. Taxonomy (NCBI): domain Eukaryota; kingdom Metazoa; phylum Chordata; class Appendicularia; order Copelata; family Oikopleuridae; genus Oikopleura; species Oikopleura vanhoeffeni. The sequence goes on from SCLH01000493.1 coordinate 350,533, forward strand.
ATTTTTGAAGAGTAAGTTTAAAAAAAAAAATAATGAGTAGACTTGTAAATCGCTAATCTAGAATTTCCCAAAATTTTAAGGAACAGGGGGCCCAAAAATTTAATTTTTGATTGCCATTTTGAAAAACACATCTTTTGGATATTATTTTCTAATATAATTAATGATCCGTATGAATTCGTTAATTTTTTTTTAGTTTCAGGTTATAATTTTTTTTAATTTGAATGGATTTGAATTTCAAAGAATGTTTCAAATGTAGATTTTGTTCAATCTTTCAATTAAATTCATTCAATTTTTTTTGGCATTTTCAAGAGGCCACAATTTGGCCACAAAAATTTTTTTTGGCATTTTCAGATTCAAAAATAAATATTTTATACCGAAAAACTACTGCGATTTTTTTGCTACGGTTCTGGAAGTACAAATTCTTAACCTGGCGCTAAAACGCCCTTGTGTATCCATAGAATCATTATGTATAGGTTTTGTTCCAATATATGCTAATCGAAAAATGATTCAGCTTGCCATATATATTTCGTTGTTTTAAAGGTCACAACCGTCATGTAATCTGTCTTGTGATTTAGTACTTTTTAGTAATCTAGCAAATAATGATAAATGTCCAATTATAATAAATCGTTACGTTGTCAAAAAATAATTTTTCATAATTAAGGGGTCGTAAAACGTTACGTAATATTTTTGAAATTTGTGTTATATTTTTTTAAATTTGATTTCAGTACGGATAGGCTGACGAGATTTAGCCAATGAGCGCACGCTAAAAAATGAATTGACTAATCATGTGTCTGTTCTCTCTATTTTATCGAAATTGTTGTTCAATTAATTTACATACTGTAGGTTTTTTTACTACTACTTTATTTTTCAAACCGTAATTTTCTCAAGTTTCAAATTTTTTGCTAGTCTTTTAAAAAGGTAATGTTACGTGTGGTATACAGTTGATTAAACTGTCAGGTAACTATCAGTTATAAAAAATAAAAATATTGTTTTTCATCTTTAACGACAATTTGGAGCTTCCAAAGGTTAACGAGTAGCCGTTCCAAACTGAATGTCGTCTATCTGCCAGTGTTGTATGAATCATATTTCATGATTGTAATATAGGCTATATTTTTTTGGATCCACTATGCANTTTTGCGCGCCTCCACGCCTATCGCTTAACTAACGCCAGCAAATCACAAGCGCGGATTCAAAAGCGTGGTGCGGCAAACACATTTAGGCATCGTTATGTAATTAAAAAGTTTTGAAAATTATTTTGTATTCTCATATCATCGTATCGAGTTTTAAATAGCAGCAAACAAATTCTAAGTTTTACTTTTCCGAAAATGTTATTATAAAGTATGATCAAATTATTAACCGTTTAACGTTTGTGAGCAAAAAATTTTCGGTGCTCTATTTTTTTTATATTATATCTATTACGGTATTTGCTCGGCCTTTATGACACTTCTCAGATTTGGAAACTTGCGTTATTTTTTGTTGCATAAAATAAACAGAAAATTACACCAAGTACCTTAATCTGAAAAGTGACGTAAAAGGCTCAGCAGGTACCGTAATATATCGAAACAAGCCACACCGAGTTAAAAAAACAGGCAAGAAAAGCTTTCGTTTAGTTCTATGTCACCAAATACAGCATGTAACGTTTTTGCTTCTTTTTTTTCAATTTGCATTATTTTGAATTCCGCTAATCAAAACGGTTCAATATGAAAAAGACGTAGGTAGTTGCAAAAATTGATCGTTCTCATTGGCGGATAGCAAATTATGCAAATTGGAAAAAGGAAGCAAAAACGTTACATGCTGTATATAGTCAGCCGATAGTATTGATCCGATACAACTGGGTCGCAAGCAAAATGAAAAAAACGCAAAATGGAGAAAATTTGTATGGTAAAAAATTAAAAAAAAAGTAAAATCAGTTTCACCAGATAAGGGAAAATTGACGTTTTCAAATTTGCTCAATTTTAGTAACAAAATAATTTTTTCGCCATTTTGCTTCTTAGTTTCAACATTTAACTTTTACGCCATTTTGCTTGCTCCTCAAAACAGCTCTCTTATTCGGATTAATAATTTAAATTGTTAATGACCAATTGTCATTGACCATTTGTCATAAATCCTAAATACGACAGTTTTCCTATAAAATGACGGATTAAAATATAAATTTCGATGTTAATCATAAAACGGCTCATTAATTGGCGAATAAGGAAGTGGATTAGAATTGAAAACTAATTTTTATGAGTACTATTTTTATTAGCAAATCAAATCTCAAGTCGAACGGCGCCGTATAGTAGTTTTATCAAGAGAATAATTTAAACTGTTTTTGAGAGATGATTAAGCCTTTTAAGCTGCGAATTTTGGGCGAATAATTGGTCCTGAATAACGGGGGAGGAACCTGGAGGTAACGGAAAATTTAGTTAAAAAATCTCAAAATAGCCTCGTTGATTACCAACGCACATTTTTATCCAGCCGCAAATGTTTTTATTTTATCAAAATCAAAATTCTCCGGAAAGAATTTATTTTTGCCATTCCTATCAAAAAATGGGCTTAAAATAACCTTTATCTAAGAGTGCACAGAGCCGATAAACTTACAAACTTAATCATTATTTAGGCTCAAAGATAATTAAAATACCATCGGTCCCTTTCTTGTGGTCATTTCTGGTCAGATGTGAAGAAAAATTTTAAATTAGTTTTTAATGGGAATTAACCGGTTTAACTAACCTTGCCCACACCCCCTAAATTAGGGTGGGAATCACAAATTCAAAGTTGCGGAAAGGTTGGGCTCATTATATGCATTATTTTTTGCTGTTTATATATCCATATCTCGAAACTTTTGTAAATTGACTTTTAGTGCCTTATTTTAAGATTTGAAAATCGGCTAAATGTGAAAAAATCAGGTTTTTGATGAAATTTTTTTTTGGTTCGATACGCATTTTTCTCTTATTTACACAACTTTCCACACGTTTTTTAAAAAACATTTAACCAAAATTCTTAGAATTTTATGAGCTTTCTGACAAAAATATGTTACCCAAATGCGTGTTTTATTTTTTTTGCGGTTCCCACCCTACCCTAAATAACCTAGCTTTTTTGACCACTTAGAAAGGCATGAGTAGGATGAAATTTTGATTATGATAAAAATTGAACTTTCCTTGGTATTTGATCACCTTGAAAATTAAAGTTTTATGCCACCTTTTGAAAGTCATACGAGGTCAATTTTTATATTTTGCCAAGAATGTCAAAAATGGCTTGCATACAATGTAGACAATGTAATTCAAGAGTCTCGACGGCTATTTCAATGATATTATATTTATAATCTAGTTGCACTGAATAATTTTTTTTAACGTGTGTAGCAAGAACTGATATTTATCATGAAAATAAAACTGTCCAGTCAAAAGTGTCGATCTCAAAAAATTGGGATGAGGTTTTGACCCTTGAAAATCATATATAGAAAATATGTTTTTTTTAAGTTAGGTGTGCATATCCCCCTTTCACACTTCGCTTAAGATTTGGGCCCTACTACTAGAAAACACACTACGTTTACTACACAGGGCCAACATTTTAAGCAAAGTGTGAAAGAGGGATTTATTCACAACGGTTAAGTTGATCGTTGTCAAGGATTTTTGAACACATGGGTTTATGACTTAACGTATTTTTTCGTTGCAAAATATTATCCATGAAAATTTGTATACATAAAATAATATGATCAAAACTCAGGGTGCTATTGGCCGGACCAAAATGAATAGCAAGAAATTGTGCAGTATTCAAATGATTGATTTAAAAGTCAGGGAGTTTCATTTTTTACTCAGCTTGATTCTGATTGGTCGAGCTTAAAACCAGTCAGATTCTGTAATTCCAAACCTGTGGTAAATTAACCTGAACAGTGTAAAACATGATTATCATAAGCGTCGATCTAGGTGTGGATCATAGGCGTAGTTTTGTATCAAAGGTGTTAAAAATTAGTTCAAACTCGTCCTAAAAACTTCAAATTCAAACTATCTTTATTTGATTCTGAAATTTTTTTGTACAATTTCCGGAGTATTATAATTTTAACAATTTGTAAACTTCCACGGCTTAATCAATGACCTTAGATCAGATGGTGGAGAAAAAGCGGTTAAAAGCGCCCAGCTGACTTTTTTTAATCTAGAATTTCAAAAAATGTTGAAATATTTTTGAAATGAGATATCAACATTTTATTTTTCGAAAACAAGCTCTCCCGAATAACAGTTTTTCAATAACTCACCTTTTTCAAAACAAATATTTCAAAAAAATTTCAAAAATAGTTTTTATTAGATTTTTTTTGTTATTTGAAAAAAATTAAGAAATAACAATTATATTTCAGTCAAATGGCTTTCGATAAACCATACGGAGAAATATTGGACAAATTTAAGGACTTGGACGATAAACGCAAACACATATTAGGACAAAATGAACTCGAAACAAGGCGCGATACCCTGCTGCTGCAGCACACGCTGGGGAGTGTAAACAATCCGATGAATTATCTAACGCCTATTCTTATCGTCGCCATCATTATCGTTGCCATTCTTTCTACCGGTAAGTAATACTGTTTTAGGACGTCCTTATATCCTGTTAACGTTCCTGATAACGTTTTTGAGTCGAAATCTGAAAATATTTTTATTATAAAATCTTTCCGCAAAAGACCTTAGGTCTAACTAGTAGTTAAAATGTTGGATAATCGGAAGTTGTGAAATTATGATTTTAAGACGCTGTTTTAATGTCGGGGCATTTTGAGGTCACTAATTCTCCCGGATTACGTGACCTCGAATTAGAACACATTTTTATAAAATTTTTAGAACGGATCAGCAGGAGCTTTGAGTGACTCAAAAGTTCTAAAGAATTCTTTAACACTTGTTTAAAAAAAACTTTCGCTATTCGTTTTTGACCTCTTAAGTGTGTCGTGCTCTGAAACTTATTTTGGTCAAAATAGCATCATAACGTTAGTACTCAATCGAGAGGGCCCTCGGAGAGGAAAAGGCTCAAACGTAGATTGAAGATGTTCGGAAATTATTTTCGACGAAAAACAGTAAATCACCGTCTCAAACCATCACTTATAACTCAGCCCAAGCGCCAAAATTACCCGTTAGACCTTCACTTAAAAAATAAATCCGACAACCGCGGCGTAACACGTTTTGATAATGAGACGGTCAGAGTTAATGAGTGGTTTTTACTCAGTTGCGCATAGTAAAATATAGAGAATTTTGAATAATTTTATTGTTGTCTAGATTTTTCACGATAAATTCAAGGAAAATGGCCGCTCTTATTTAAGTTTGCATTTAAAAAAAGTTTTATCGATGCTTTTTCGCAAAATTTTTCGGAAAAACAAAAATTCATCTTTTGCACAATTTTGTTCCTACAACTTTATAATTCGTTAATCGGAAAATCAGAGTTGTCTATTTCTAGGAAAAACCAAAGACTCGTTTGGTTATTAACGTGTTGGGTGGGAAAACGTGTTTGAAGTAGTTTTGGCCACCGTGGCCATAAAGTGAAGAAGCTGAAACTACAACGAATTACACAAACCTACAAAAAATTACAAGCAATTATTATGGTTTCTGTTTTTTCACTTATGCATTTTTATAGTCTAGCCAATCGAGAAAATTTTACTTCTTTATAACATCTCGAAATGAGAAAAAAATGGCATCGTCTCTCCAACGCCCACATTAAATTTCAATTAATAACAGTATTTTTGAGACAGGACCGAGCACGTTTCAAATCGTGAGTATAAGCATCTCACTTTGAGGGTCATATTAAAGAAGTCGGTCTACATGGACCATGTAACATGGTGGTCAATTTCAAATCAGACGAAATTTATAAGTCATTACTTGTTTGTTAATTACTTTATTTGAAATATACTATGATAAATCAAATAATTATCTTTAATTAACAATCAAGTAATGATCTATACATTTTGTTTGATTTGAAATTGACCAACTAGTTAAGAGAATTGTTAATATTAATAATCATCATTCGATAAAAATTATTGTTCTGAAATCACTTGAAACGAAGTTTTCAGGTTTCAAAGTTGACGTTTTTAAAAATTATTTGTAGTATGTATATGTGCTATGGGCTTCTGTTGGTATGTGCGGTACCAGAAAAAGAACCCAAGGGGTCTGAGGAGGACAGACCCCGAAAGTGGGTCAAATTTGGTGTCAATGAATAATGTGACAGAAGAAAGTATACAATTTATCAATAATGTTTACAAACTTGGTAAAAAATCAGAATTAATGAGGTCCGAATCGATGCGAAGCGGAAGCAGGAATTCGCGAAGAGATCGGCTAGATCGGGATGAATCTGAAAAAAGGTAAATTTTAAAACTTAAACCGCATGGCAGTAGATTACTTAACTCGTAACAAAATATAATGCTTGTGAGTAGTTAAGAAAAAAAGCTACGGTAATCACATTTTCGCTAACAGAGGCGCTCAAGAGTATAACAACTTTTCGAAAATACTCGGCATTAACCATTTAATTTTTTATCGCCACTCAAATTATTTATTTATTTATTATATATCATGACAGAAATCGCATTTGAAAGTAACTTTTACTTTTAATGAGAATCTTTAAAAACACCTCGTAAATCGGGATAAAAAGCCAAAACAATGTTTCAAAATTTTCCAAATTCCAAAAAACCATAAATGATCCGTGTTTCGTAAACGTTGAATCAATATATTTTCTTTCTTTACAAGTTTGTTATGTTGCAAAATAAATAGCTAAATAATGTCACGTTTTCATGATAGTTTCAACACGCAAAACTGAATATAACAACTTTCTGATGCATGTAAAATTCGCTCAAGTTAGATTTTCTTGAAAATGCTTTGTGGATGGAAGTTTTAAATATATCATTTACGCATCCAAAAAATTATTATTTCATTTTTTGGCAAAAAGTAAAAACCATAAACTGGAACTAACTACAGACCAGATAAATTGTTACAGATCTTCATTTGTTTTTATTATTTTTAAATGATAATTAATCAAAAAGTATCAGGTGATTTTGAGTTGAAATTTGAAAAGAAAAATTTTGATCGATACGATTTTTAGAATCAGTATTTTACACTTAAAAATTTGAATAATAATAATTTTTTAAATGTTTCACTGATTTCAAAATAATATTTGCTATTTAATTTATTTGCAAAATTTATTGTATTAAAGAGTTTCAAAATTTTGACCAGAATGGTCTCTATTTCTACTTCAACTAATTAGCTATTAAGCCGCCAAGGTGACACTTGAAAGTTCTACTTGGCTTGACCGATGTACTACTTTATTGTTCGGCGAAGGTCTAAAATGTTGTATTTCGATGCCATTTTGCCGCTAGGTCTGACGCTATCCATTGCAACCTTTTTAAAACCTATATCCGAAGTTTTATATTTTGACTTTAATTCAGTCGGAAGCTTTGTAATTCAAACTATTCTATTTAAGCCCAAGCGATCAGGCAATATAAAGCTGTTGAAGGAGGATAACTTATCCTGGATAAGGTACGGATACGGTGCGCTTTTATGATTGATAGTGAAATGGGGAGAAACCGTATTTTAGCAATTTGAAAGATTTTGTTTGACTAAGTGTTTTGAAGAGCCTAGTTTAAACTCTGATAACGATACCAGTCTAAGAAGCTTATTATTTGACCTATTGAAATCATGCAATCACTTATTTATATACTTTCAAAATTTAATTTTGAACGTTTCGATTTAATTGTTTAATCATTTTCAAGATAACTGATTCATGTTTTTCGGTATATCAGAAAAATAATATTTTTTAAATATAAAAAGATTTTTCTCCATTTGGCTATTTCTCTAGCTTTTATGTGCCTGATCGGAATGATATCCATTTTTTCTAGTAAATTGAAACGCGTCAGAGATTTTATCTTCTGCCATAAAGCCTATTTATACAATAATATATCGCAGAAAATAAATGCCTAGCTATCTAATGAGACACTGAATTCTCAATTACTTCCGAATACTTTTTTAATTTAATTAATTATGTGAAAAAAGCTTGAATTTCACAGTTTATTATGGATGAAGTCTACTTATTTCTCGACTTTTCGCTATGGAATATTATATTTGGTTTATCCTAGATTTATTGAGTTTGCTCACTAAACAAAACTAGAAAAAACTAAAGAAATTCTTTGTTTCCAAACGAGAATCTTTGTTTTCAAAACAAGACCAGAATATTCTAAAGCCAATTTTTAAAATTACGGATTCTTTCGTGAATCACCATTACTCACATCTATAGCAAACGATTGGCTTGTTTCTTTTAAACAGAAAAGTCTTGTATCATTTTTGTATTTTTGAGCAATCTTATTGGTTTGTTTCCGAATATTGAAATATTTAAAACTTTTGTTGTGTTTTATGTTGGTGTGGCGAAAAACTGTCTGAAAACGCTTTATGGTCAAAACAGCCAAAATACGTAGATTTTTGACTACTTTTTAATGTCTGAACATTGTAACTTTAGAGTTTAAGTTCCAGCTAGCACCTGATCATACGCATGCTGATTGGCTCGTGTTCAATAATTTTGAGATAATTTTGTTATATCTCACTTTTAATTGCTCGGTGTCGTTTGAAATTATAATCTGCAATTACAATCTAAAATGTTACTATATCAAAGATTATACTTAGTAAATTTAATTAGTTATTTAGAAAGATACTTAATAAGTTATCATGCCCACCTAAGTATAATATTTTATATAGTAACATTTTAGATTATAATTTCAGACGACACCGAGCAATTAAAAGTGATAATTTTTTTCTACTTTTAACTGGAACTTTTATTGGTTATAGGTTATGAACTAAAATATTTTTGACAGAGGACAGAGAATAGAGACATTATTACGAGCTCATTAAAAAACCTGAATCAGGAAAAAAAGCATATTTTTTACGTAACAGAGCTATTCTTCCCCAAGTATAATCTTCGATATATTGTATTTTTGAAAAAAAATATTTTACTGAATGAGACATTGTAGATACAGTTAAATATTTTGATTTGTCGCATGCTTTATAATATTTCATTTTTTAAATTTTTATCAAAGGTGTCTATTTCTGTCATTTTATGATAATAAAAAAGTTCTAATTTTCGAAATAATTTCGCCCCTAAATGCTTATCTGAAATCGAATCCAAATTCATTTAAGCTTATCCTGAGGTTCTAATTTTTATATTATTTTCACGACTAATTTTTCTGCAGTTGAAATTAGTTCCACGAAACGCAATCTTTAAAAACCACGGAAATCCGTATAGTTTTGTCTCACTTCATGAAAGCTGAGCCTGGATCTGAAAGAATTATAAAAATTATTTTAAAATTTAGGAATTCAAATTTTTCGGGAAGAAAATTCACGAATAATTTATCGTCGAAATCATCAAGTTTACAAGATTTTAAGAAAATGAACAAGTATGAAAAACAACAATTGAATTAGCACAAAAAATCAATTAGACACTTTAAAATGATTTAAAATGCACTGCGAAATACATAATTCACATTTATTGAAAATGATGTCTCAAGTAAAATTTTTTTTCGTTTTTTTAGATATTCGCTTGAAAACATGAAATGCGTCATAATTATTCTGATTCCTGGATAGTTAAATTACAGGAAATAATTTTGTCGTCAGATTCTTGCGCACACATGAGTTATGTGTGTAGGTTGTAATTTAACTAGGATATTGATGTTATTATGACGAATTTTATGTTGTGAAGCGAATCTCCCAAAAAAATACTTTTTAACTTGTGACGTGCATCCTTTTCAATATATTCAATCAGCTACCGATAATACTTATGGTTTTTAATTTAAGCCACTTGATTATAGAATACGTTTTGTTAATACATTACAGCATGTCACATTTTTGCTTCCGTTTTTTAATTTTTGCATAATGCAAATCTGAAACTAAAAAAATGTACTATCCGCCAATCAAAAGAGTTAAATCTAGCAAACACGTAGGTGCTTGCAAAATTTGAACGATTTGATCGGCGGATAGTAAATTATGCAAAATATGAAGAAATTTTATGTTATTATTTATAACCGGTAACTTTCATCCGTGATACGGATTCCGTTTTCACTATGACATTTTAATTAAGTTTCGGTTCAATAAGGACATTTTTGCGGAAACCAAACTATTAAACTGTTTATGTTGACAAGTACTACAATTTTACAGTCAATTGTATTCACTTCATCAACAGAAATTAATTATTAGTGTAATCAAAGTTTTGCACAAGTTTGCAAGTTTAATTAGTCGATAACATCGTTTAGAAAGCCCATGTTCTTGAAAAATGTACTATCCACGATTGTCCATTTATCCAAATATACAAATTAATTGAGAATCATCAAAATAATTAAATTTTATTATGAAAATATATGATTAGTTATAAATAGAGTTATAATTTGACTTCCTGAGCAAAAATCAGGTAATTGTTAACAATGTTGTTACGACATTGTCGTATCAAAGTGAAAATTTCTGTTTGTCTGACCACCAGTTGGCGCTTTTTAGTGAAAATTCAAAATGTATGTTTTTTGAAAGTAGCATAAACTTAAAAAAACTCCAAGATCACCATTGTAAGTTGGCTTCTGTAGTTAAATTGAATGATCTTACTTCCGATAAAAATAAAAACTGTTTGTCTAATTTCTGGTACAAATCAACGTTTTTTGCTAAACCTACTTTCCACCGATCAAACTGTTGGATTTAAAAACGTAGGTGTTTAAAAAACTTAAATTCTCATAGACCAATAATCGTAGTTTGTCTGCTGAGCAGAGTCTGCTCTTCGCCAGAAACTTAGATTTTGACCAAAAATACTTAAAATATTTAAGTTTTGAACATCCACAACAAGTTCACCTAGTCATTTAACCAGAGAAATTATTTTCGTCATCTTCAGCGCCCAAAACTTCATCAGTACCCAAATTTTCACTTTGATACAACAGTCTTATCTTAGATAAGTTATCTACTAGTAGACTACTATCGTATTGTACCTGATTTTTCGCTCGGGAGGCCAAGTTTTATCAAAATTTTAAATCTAGCTGAGTAGCATTATTGACAGTGTTATTGAGTTATCAAAAGTCACGTTCAGCGTATCTTTGAATTTAGAACAAGTGATACTTTCCGGCTCGTTTATACAGATTAAGCCAAGAAGAGTTTAATATCAAGAAAATTTTTCCTGGATGTATAAGTGACGCTTGAAACTCATAGAACTGTGAATTTTTATGTTTGAATTTAATTCGTTAGATTAGAGTATATCGAAGATGATACTTGGGTAAGAATAATAGCTTATTAGGTATCTTTCTAACTAAATAATTAGTTATTATTCTCACCAAAGAATACTTTTGGATATAAACAGCTTAAATGATGTAAAACCTCCAGATTAATTCAAATATGACAATAATGAACCGTATTTGATTCGTTTTCACAAAAATACGTTTAATCCAGTTCCAAATGTAACAATTTTCTAAGTTACTCCTGAAACTGTTATAAGAAAAATTTCATAATGGAAATATTTTTTTTTAATTTTGACTTTGCACGTTACATTTTCAAATTTGATTCCAAAACTTATACCACATTGAGCTATGAAATAAGTTATACGGTACATGATGAGTTTTTTGAGTTATGCCGTGTAAATGGTTTCGCATTGATTTTTTTCATAAAATTCTTCAAAAAACCATAGCATTTTCATTATCACGGCAAACTACAAAAACTCACCCTACATGTATATTTACAATTTTACTCCGAATTATATTTTTAAATTTTGCTCAAAAATTATTTTCCAGAGTGCTTTGAAAACTTTGTCGTATTTAAGAATTGCCTTAAACTGGATCATTTTTCAAATTGAATTATATTCGGTGTAAGGGGGTCATTTTACAGATATTTTAAAATATTTCTCTATTACACTTATGTATCCATAATAACTATATTGTCAGTTCAGAAGTGAATGTTCCTCTAGCGGGGGATCGGATTACGAACGAAAGACAATGGGGAAAGGAGGAAAGCGACGAAAATCAAACCTGGAAGCAACCGACAAAAAACGAAAAACTCGGATGGGAGTAGGTGAAAAAATACCTGCTGAACCCCCCGTTGATCCTACCCTCTATCCTTCCATTTCCCAACTAGTTCAAGCAAAAGCAAAACAATCCAAAGAGTTAATCCGCCAAAAAACGGTGATAAGAGCGCAAAACACGCGGAGAAAAGCCAACGAGCGTGTGCAGCGCCTTGTTAAAGGCTCGCGTGAGTCTCTGCGTAAACGTATTGCAAAATATTTTTCTTATGAAGAGCCCAATGAGGCGTAAATCTTTTTATATTTTTATTTTATCATTATTGGAATTAATGGTTTCTGCAAAATCATGCCATGTATAATTTTTATATCTGTTCAAAGTGAAATTCTTATCTTAGATTGCCGTTTTTGTGATTCATTGCTCGTTTGTTAAAAAGGGTCAAATAAAAAATATAGCCCTTAATACATTCAAATAGTTGATTAGAACTCTGAATGTTTTTTTGGCTGTTTACAAATATATGGTCACAGACGGTGTCATATTTTCAAATTATCTTAAAGGACGGTCATATTTCAAATTGTTTGAAAACATCAAAATTTTTTAATCAAAATAGTCATATCTTGTGCGAAATTCAGTTTTATGCCGAATTTCAAGATGATTTAAGGTATTTTTTAATCAGAATATGACCACAGATGGAATTAAATTTCTACAAAAATTAAACAAGGTAATATTTAAAGCTTTTAACATAGTTTGAAATATTTTTAAAAATTAATTATATCTGGTGCCAAGTTCATTTTTTATTTAAAGTTTAGATATTTTCGCATTGCATTCTTCTAAACAATGGCTCCTGTAAACATGAGTCTTAAAATTATGAAAGCGGCAATTTTCTTTATTGGTCTAGTTTTGTAGTGGTATTCTTGATGAAAAAAATGTAGGTTTGCACTACAATTTTGGACCAGGTCCAAAACTCACTCTTTTTCACCCTTGGATAAGATTGCACGTTTCTGACCCAATCTGAACGTTTCTTTTTATCCACTGCGGCATTAAGTTATCATTTCAATATCTGGCTTAGCCAATAAGATATAAATCCTCTGCTTGTGGTTTGATCTTATAAGATATAAACTATACCTGGTGCAAAAATATCTTCTCATAGCCGGCTGGAGCCTGTGTGCAAAAATGGGTTTCAGGCGCCTACGGGTTAATTCCAGAGCCCAATTTTCCCTGCTTATTATTCACACACCGCAACACACAAAACAATGTCTATGCAACAAAAAATATTCCCACGAGTTGTCATCCCCCAAACCACGGACAACTCGATAAGTTCAAAAATTAAAAAAAATGGAGGAGGGAATAAAATTATCGTTTAAAATTTTTTTGTCTTAAAAAAGACAACAGGAAATGTTCGGCTTTTATTGAAGTTGTCGGACTTAAGAACTTTTAGCCTTATATTATACCAGTGCTTCACATATTTTCGCAGTTTTACCTACGCACTATATAAAAACTTCAATTGGCTGCGAAACTAGCAAGGTACTGGTATTATTTTATTTAATATTTTCAGTGAATTTATAGAAAATTCGTTCTGAGTGAGAAATTATGGTGCAGATAACTTGACTCTTGACCGCCAGAGTTCTTTTTATCAAAAAAATGCTAATTTTTGGTTGTTACGATATCGTTTCAAAATGTGTATCAACCAACAATTTAGCATACAAGGCTTTAAGTTTTTAGCTTTTTACAACTTTAATATTTTGAAGGTAATTAAAATTTTAAACATTTGAGAAATTTCAAATAAAACAATTGTTTTTCAAATGTCGCTCAATAATTTTTACAACTTGTAGTAAAGAGTTTGCCAATAACAATGACGAAAATTTTAGCCTTGTCAGTTTTATAAAAAAATATTTGTCTTCCTGAAATTGAGCGACGGTATCTTCGGCATGAATTCTTGTAAAATTGTATAAAAAACTAGGAAAATTAATTTTTAATGTATTTTTCACCATTTTTTTTACAAAAAAGAAAAAAATTTGTAACAAATTTCAAAATTGCGTGAAAATTTATTTTTTTGGTTTTTGTATGCAATTTTAGAATGAAGAAAAAATTTTCCATGTTGAAGATACATTTAGCATAAAATTGCACATCTACCATGGGATTTATTTTTTAACCAGAAAATTTAATGTCAAATAATTTTTAATTGAAAAAAGATTTTTGCTAAAAATATTTGTTAATAAATTTGATTGTTCAAAAATTCTTACCTCTCAACATTAGATATTTAAATTTAACTCCAAGCCATAAAAATCATTTTGAAACATTAAATTAATTTATACATCATAATTAAGGTCCTTTTGATCATTTGACAGCTTAAAGTTAAAATATTTTGCTTTACTATTATCTTGGGTATTTCCAAAAATCTTGAATCGTATGCATAAATTTTTATGATAGGCATCAATCCGTTTGTTCAAAAACTCCTGATTCCGCTAGATAGCCAGTTGAGATAACAAAGTTCCACCACACTTTACATATTTGAAAATATTTCACAAATACTATTTATTAACCGCCTCGCTCAGCTATTATCACAAAATAAACATTTATTTTACAAATCTTTGTAAAGCTAGTACCAAAACAATAGAGATCCGGATAATTTTCATTTACTTTTGAAAAATTCAGCATTATTTGAAATATTTCAAAATTCACATAACCCAAAAATGTTTCTACCAAGTACCTACCTTGTAGGACAACCAAATATTAGAAGCAATCTTCTATTAATTACATTTAGATAAATCTGAGCAGGAAAGTTAACATCCAAAATTTTCCGTTTGCAAAAAAGGGTATAATTATTTTTATTGAAGTATTTTTTGATCGAGACAAATATTTAATATTTTATGTTCAATTTGAAAATGTTCTATCAAAGAATACATTTAAAATAGACTGTTCTATTTACTGTATTTTTCGTTTTTTATTTTATTTTCTTCCAGCCATACCCAATAAATATTGAATTTAAAAATGAGTCTTTCAGAAATTAAAAATGCATTTTACCGCAAGAAATTAAATACTCACCTGCAGGATACAACCTACATTTTATTTTTCAGAATTTTAATGAGGATTGCAGAAAATCGAAAATCACCATAACACCCTTAATCTGCATTTTTAGCAATTTTGGCGCAATTTCCCTCAAAATTTATTTATAAAATGATCCGCAGCGCAGGTGAAACTACGAAAACCGCAATTATACTTAACTTACAAGTTTTCTGGTCGTACATAATAATGTTTCTATAGTTCACTTAACATTTTAATTCAAGTACAACAAATGTGGCCAAGAAATTGTTAAGTTATTCGGAAAACCCACTTCGGGTTTACTTCCCAATTTGGAAATGTAAAATGTTTGAGTATGCCAAAAATTGTGTTTAAATTAATAGCAAAATAGTAGAAAGTCAAACAATCGAAAATTTTACTTTTTGTAAGTAAAGTTGTTTTTTGGCCTGAAAAATCGTGATATCATTGTTTGCCATAAAATTTTGTGATTTTTACGGTATTTTTCCAAATAAAAAAATAAATTTCAGAATTATCTGTGTCGAAATTGGCTTTTTTTATGAGAAATAGTCGTTTTGTCAATTTTCTCGACAAATTTTTTGCTCGAAATCATTAATCTCCTAGTGTGTCCGCAGTCAGATCCGGCTCATTTTTTTTACATGCTAGAACATATGGATCCAACTCTTTAGGTGAGAAAATTGATAACGAACAAAAAATTTTATTATGAAAAATTTTAATTTAGACCGCAAGGTGGCCAAATCTTATGTTTAAACCTTATTTTTGCTCTAGCGCCTCGAATATATGTTGAGCCGTGAGATATTATTTCCATTCACAATATTTTTTTTTCTGCATCTTTCCAGAATAAAATGAGAAACATAAATTTGTACGACCATCGAGATTCTCATTGGTCGAAATTTGAACCAATCAGAATCGATCATTTTGAATCATTTTAGTAACTCATTTTTAACAAAAACATAGGACAAAAAATATATTTGAATTCAACACAAAAAATGGGTTAATAAAATGATTGCAAATGGATCGCATTCTGATTGTGTATCAAAATTTCGACCAATGAGAATCTCGATTGTTCATTCAAATTTATTTTTCTCATTTTATTCTAGAAAGATGCAGAAAAAAAACTATTGTGAATGAAAATAATATCTCACGGCCCAACTATATTCGAGGCGCTAGGGACTAATTAAGCCAAAATTTGGCATTTTTCAGCGATTTTTAAAATTTCAAGGACAAAAAAAACACAAACTTGATGGCCAATGACTATTAAAATATTATTTTCGGAATCACCAATAAAAAGTCAGTTAAACTGATGAAAAATTTCCGGGATCCTGATTGGTTTAAATTTGAACCAATCAGAATTCAGCTTTGTTTAATGTTTTTATCAAATTAAAGTTTCATTTTCGTACAATCACTTTTAAATTCTACGTAAAATGTAGTTTTTGAAAATGTGTGATCTCAAAATTTTGCTCTCCTACTTTTTCTAAAAAATATTTACAGTCAGAAAAATACCGATTGTTGGCCTTTTATTGCTAACCAATTTTATTAGTTCCAGTTGCGAAGGCTCAAAATAAGAAGATGCCTTACAGAACAGAGTTTTTTGAGTTTTAGTAAAACTTATACAAAATTTGAAATTCGCCATTTTCAGCGCACACAGTGAAAGTTATGTTTTGAGTATTTTTATGAGTATTTTTATTAACCAGCTAACGGCATTTTTAATCTTTTTAAGGTAGAGTTACCCGCTAACCAGGGAATGTGGTATAGAATAGGGATTTTAAGCGAGGGTGAGCGAGAATAAATAGACTCACTGGTTAGTGAGTAACTCTATCTTGAAGCATTCAAGCATTTTTTTGAGATTGAATAATGATATACTCGAGACTTTAAAATTAAAGACAAAATTTCAAAAATCGTACCAATCCAGCTCTGAGCATATCATCAAGAAGCATCCATACATTTAAGCACAGTTCGCAACCTGTACACAAAATTGTTGGCCCTAATCCAAGTCTCGTTGAGCAATAAACTAACCTGTTTTTACTGTCATCGTACAGTATAAATTAAGTTTCAACAAAAAAAGCAAATCAATTGATCTGAAACGTCGGCAGAGTTTTTTTAACGTTACTTTTATCGGTTACAGGTTTTTATGTATTTGACAAAGTTTGTGAATAGTGATCAGAAAGAGTAGCTCAAAAACAATCGCAAGTACATAGGGCCTTGTTGGTTTGAAAATCAAAGGCCATCAATTTCCCTTCAAACACGCATAGCAATTACAATCAATATATTCCTTAAAACTTAAAATATTAAAAGTGATAAAATCAAAAAGACAAGGCTGTTTATTTCCTGAAATGACGAGCAGACAAATTTAGTCAGAATATTCAAACAAAAAAATCACTTTGTTATTTACAAGCACAATACTTTATATTGTAAATGACGTTCCGATTAAAACCATAACAATGTTGTACATAAGTGGCAACCTAATTTTATTCCTTGTAGAACAATTTGTAAAAAATAAGTACCAGGGCTATTTTATCGGTTTGATGTCTTTAGACTAACCGTTTTTGGGCAAGAAAAAACATATCACAAAACATAAGAAAAATGTATAACTGTATTTTTAATATTCTTTCATATCCCCTATTCACACTTTTGTGAATAGCCGGATCCCACTACTTAAAAACACACTACGTTTCCTAATCAGGGCAGGGATATTCACAAAAGTGTGAATGGGGAATATGAGTTTCGTCTCATATGTCTGTTCACCACAAATATCGAAAAATGACATCAAACTTTCTTAAAACTGTAATTTAGGCGTTAACCCGTACACTATTTACACTGAATGTTGCCTGAGCAAGAGTTGATGATAGATATATCCAAGTTTTGAGCCAATTATGGTAACCCCCACCTGCGCGAGCAAAAAACAAGTGAAATTTAGTATGCTCTCATGTATCCAGGAGTGCAGTAAATTCAATATTGCATTTAAATACTACATCGGCTGACCAATACGTAATTGCTTAATTTTAATGTCTCAAAATTTTTTTTTGATAACAATAATGGGTAGTTTTGGGGTCTTTATTTTGGTCTCCGTGTTTCAAAACACTGTCGTGCAGGTGGGGTTTTAGTCAAATTATTTTTATTTTATTTTAAAAACTGACGATAGGTTTTGACTGCGATTCGCTGATGCATGCCCTAATGATCGATTATAATCGAGTCGCAGCCAAGTTCTCCCAATCATTTTTAGTAAAATCAGTTAGATAAAGGATATCCTAAATCAAAATAAACCCGTTTATATTTGTTTTTGGGACGGTTATTCCACACGCTCAGGCATGCCGCCTATTTTTTTTTATCTCATGGATAGTAGTATTGTTGGGTCGATGACTAGATCGCTTGCTCATAAAATACACAGTATTAAGGTCTTGGAACGGTTTTATATGTTGCCACGTAACGTAGTAAAATCAATAATGTTTTTTATAATGAAGATAAAGATGACACAAATCATCATAGAAACATAATTCTAGGCGAGATTTTGACCATATCTCAGCTTCTAGTATAATACTTTTTGATACACCATTTTTTTAGAGAGTTTTCTGCTAAGTTTTTTAACTCAAAAGATTTTTTTGGTTTTGAGATTTTTTCGAAGAATAGTTGGTTTTCGGGGGTTAAAATTAAAGGTAAAATTGAAGAAGATTTGTTATAAAAGGTATCAATTTCGATCCAGAAATGTTTAATAACTTTTAATTTTGCGAATAAACACTTTGAGCACTAAATATTTCCCTAAAAAAAGATTAAATTCAATTATACATGGTTTTTCCCAGAAATATTTGTCAAATTTTGGAAAAAATATGAAATTCACAGGTCGTTCTTAAGGCTTTTCAAGGAGGAGTAGGCTTTTGCGTGAGGCTCCCAAATAAGCTGTTTTGACCACTAGGGGAAAAACTTTCAAAAAAGGGCTACTCTTGAGGATGCGCATTCATATTTGGAAGTTGAATTGCAAATAACAAGGAAAACGATGACAAATAAATGAGGAGTAGGCTTTTTAGTACTTTAAGAGACGCCTGCTAAATATCATATTCTGAGCGTAAGTTCCATAATTTGATGATCTGAGTGGCTCTGCCGAAATTCGGAGAGTCATCTTACATATTTAAAAAACAAATTGGTTACGTTTCTTATACCAAGTTTCTCAGAAACTGCATTTGAAAACTTAAAAATAACAGCGTAATTATCGACGCCCACTCCCACAAAGGAAGTGTGGCGGTGACAATAATCATCGAAATTAAAATATACAGTAGTTAAAAACTAACAGTTTTGTCAAATCTTAAAAGAATGAAAGACAGTTGTTATCATAAATACCCGGTAACCGGGTTCGTAACCCGGATCTGCAGAAGCTTCTGGTCTTCGTCGATTGATATTACGATCGCTAGGACCATTAAAACTGTTAAATTAGTAGCTTGCTATAATTATTATTCCATTGAAAATGATCCAGAATTTACAATTTGTGTGTTATCAGATTTTTAAGTTTAACGATAACAGGTGGGTCAGGTGGGTCAAGTCAAATTAAACCAAAATTTCACATTCAATTACTGAAAACGGTCAATCTTACGTAATTAGGCGGAGTATACATTTTCGGAAGACTTTGTTTCTCCTATATTCAGAATATAATACTCTCCAAAATGATAGGCGCAAAAAATCTTCAAATTTCCAGAAAAAATGTGTGCAATAGAAATCCTATGTCGCAGATTACAAACTTTCGATGCATATATTTAATGCACATTTCATGCAATCTAGTTAAGTGTATTTGTAGTGTATGATATCTTTTTGGCTACATGCCTACGCATTTTTTGAACGGCCCATCCTACAAACTTATTTACATGTAGAACACTGTATTGTACTGCTAATTTCCGCCTACTCACGTTTTCTCACAAAATATAGGCATTTCAAAATGGTCGCACAAAAAATCATGATGGGTCTTTTTTATTCAACATGTAAAGAGAGACAATATGTAGTAGATACAAGTTATAAACACGAGGATTTATTTTTCGAGAAAATGTTGTGTAAGTTTTACTATTTTTAAGTTAACGTAGCTATCAATTTATTCCTATACTTGTAATAGGCTATACTTGTAATTCAAGGATTTGAAATGATATCCAATAAAACAAAAATTGACAAAGCTCGTATAAAATTTCCTTTTAGCCTGCCTATAAAACATTCCCAGAAAAGAATTAACAGCGCAAATCTGCTGCGCCATGCTCCGCCCACTAAAATGCTATTAAGTTATCACAAGTTGCTAGCGGATCCCGGCTCCTACATTTTCTGCAGTTATTATGTCATAAAAATGCACCTAATCAATGTTTTATGTTTTAACGCATAAAAAACCCAAATATGAACAACAAAAAATTTTCGAAAATTTTGCGTTTTTTCGATTTTTTCTAAGTATTTTTCTCAAATTTGTTCAAAAAATAACGTTTGTGTCCAATTTGACCACTTAAACTTAAATATCGGCGTTGACGTAAGCCAACTTTCTCTTCAGTGTTTCCCCCAGCTTTCTTTTTAGCCTACTACTAAATCGAAGCACATTTTTTCCGGAAATTTTTCCACGTGACCTTGAAAAAATTCATATTTTGAGGTTTTGGCTCAAAATTGAAAAAAAAACGGCTCCTCAGAAGTTTCTATTTGTTTCGACTACCGTTTGCAAAATTTGAGTGAATTTTGAAATTTAACCTAGGAGGACTAAGATTTCGATGAACAAAGTCCAAAAAACGGTGGTTTATCGCTAATTATTCTATAAAAAATATAGCACTTATCGACAAAAGCGGCTCCTCAGAAGTTTTTAAATTACTAATTATAACGTATGTTAAATTTAAGTTTATTTCAAAATTAAACCTCAGAGGAGATAGCTTTCCGTTTTGGCTTAGGGTCACTGTCTCGCTTATGTGTCTGGAGTGTAAGCATATCAAAAATTTTGACACATTTTTTGACGCAAGCTGAAAGCTAGTTTTACAAACTAGCTAATCTGAATAATATCCTTAAAGCCGGTATTTGACTAATATTTTATCGAGAAGATTTATATTAGGACCGAGATACCCTTAATAAAAGATTGTAACAAATTTAAGTTTTATAATTTTTTAATGGGTGGCATATACTCGGCAGACTGGAGTCAATATAACTTACGATAATAATTAGTTAGTTTATTTTTGTGCTTATTATCGTTAGCTCAACCAGAATAAATGTGTTTCAGCTCATTGGAATCATTTTTTATCTATTCAAGGAATGATTTGAGTTCGAATATTCATTTCTGAATTCGTAAAAACTTCAAAAAAAAATCAAAACATTATTCCGAATTTTTGGTCCAAAAATTTTTTTTTTGAATTTTATGGGTTAAAGAAAAGCCCCTTTAACTTTTTTCATAGATGCCTTAATATTTAATGACCGCTGTTGTATATTCTAGAGTACTTCTAACTACTTTTTGAAAAATCATAAAATTTTTATTTTTCATCTTTTGTCGACTTTTTTTAGAAATATTATGAAAATTTTCCGCAAATCGAGTCCATAATTTTTTTATTAGTGGTTTTTTGAATTTTCTATAAAAATCAAGCAGAATCACTTGTGAAATTTTCTGGTATCTATTTGGTTGCCGTATGTGAACCGATGGAAGGGTCAAGCGAATATCGTTTGTGACACCGCTTAGTGCCATTTGGCACGCAATTTATCAAAAAATTATTTTTGCAAAAAATCTCAATAAAATTTCGGGTTTCATAGCCTATGACTTATAGGCGTCATTTCTTTTTATAGTCAGGACATTTTCAAATATTAAAACGCTATTGAAGGTCAATTTTTATTCTTAAAAAAGCTGTTTTTTAATGTGCAGAATTAACACCGGACTTTTTAGTGGATAATACCCAAAAATGTTTGAAGTTTATTAATATCATTTAAAAAAAATTCAAACATCGGGTTTAGTTGAAAATGGAGTTCCCATGAATAGTGGTTTTCATATTTTTACAGATACTAAGTTATGTTAATAAATTAAAAATATAAAAGTTTGCAAGAATGAACACTATTATCGAAAATAAAAAATTAAAAAATAAATTTTCACATTTTTTTCTTTCATATCCCATATTCACACTTTTGTAAATATCCCGGCCCTGATTAGGAAACGTAGTGTGTTTTTAACGGGTATGCTCAGAAATTCAAAACAACGAGCTACTCAGATGATGTTAGTTTTCTACCACCTAACTTTAAAAAATCATATTTGTCTTCCTGGACTAGTTATGATAAACATAGTAGACTCATTTTAAAGCTCAAAGAAATTTGTGCCCATAAAAATATAAATAAAGTTTTCGTATTTACGAAAAATGTTTTTTTTTCATCCGATTAACTTTTCAAAAACGTAAAATTTCGTCACCCGATAATTTTGAAGAAAAACGGCGATGATCTTAGTTTGACATATCTTAAGAAATTATGCGCGCGCTGAGAATTTGTATTCTAAAAACTTTATCGCAATACTCTGCGACCGCTAATCAAGCGGCAAGAGTTATTGGATTGATTATTTTGTAGAGAATTTTGCGTTGGTAATTTGTTTTCTAGGATTGAGGCTCGGGGAAAGAAAAAATGATACGAAATTAATGCGGAGTAGGCTTTTTTAGTACTTTTAGGGACGCCTACTTGAAATAATTTTCTGAGCCTAGGTTGCAGGTATCAGATGCCCTGAATAGTACTGGCAACTTCCTTAAGAGTTGTACTACGTTGAACGTATACGGTTCTTAGCTACATTTCTGAATCACGGTTTCTCGAAAATGTGTAAAAAGAGCCCAATTTTGGCGCCTTTGATGCTAGAGTTAAGCTTTTCATTAAATAAAAGCTTCCTACACAAATAACGATGCGTAAATTGTTCGTCGACAGCNAGTTTCTAGGATTGAGGCTCGGGGAAAGAAAAAATGATACGAAATTAATGCGGAGTAGGCTTTTTAGTACTTTTAGGGACGCCTACTGGAAATAATTTTCTGAGCCTAGGTTGCAGTATCAGATGCCCTGAATAGTACTGGCAACTTCCTTAAGAGTTGTACTACGTTGAACGTAGTACGTTCTTGAAAAATAAATCATTTCTGAATCACGGTTTCTCAGAAAATGTGTAAAAAAGAGCCCAATTTTGCGCTTTGATGCTAGATGTTAATGTTTTCATTAAATAAAAGCTTCCTTACACAAAATATGTGTGATTTCTATATTGTTCAGCGCCGCGCAATCTATAAAAGTCTTAAACAAGCCTCTGACCGAGTTTTTACTAATTCGACTTTTTCATCCTTTTCCCAACCTAAGTGGATTTTGAAAACGCTTACTATTTTTAAAGCGCGTATTCGAATCTCACCGATGTTGTGATTTTCTTGGGTATGATAATAGGCAAGGGTGCTTGATATTCGGACCACCATTCCGTACCCAAATTGGTCTACATTATTATTTTTTATTTGGGTCAATTTGGGTACGGAAAGCACGGGCGTGCTAAGCGTACCCAAATTGCTCTAAATAAAACATATGTTGACATATGTTTCACAGTGAAAAACGCACTGTCATGATTATGTGTCATTAGGGTGGTTGAGGAATTTCACCGACTGCACTGGAGCACAGTGATAGGCACAACTTATGCCGTATAAGTAGGGTCAGTAACGGGAGACTTATCTGAAAACTAAACCCTTCTTTGAGTTTTTGTA